>CM070875.1:17115000-17364881 GCA_036365515.1 Torymus aiolomorphi
GATGGAGAGTAATTCTAAGTGTTATGAGTTAAGTAATCTAGGTCGCCGTATAAGTATATAGATAAATGCGTACGCTCGCTTTTTGTCATCTGGTTTTTCGGCGAGTAATAAGTCTGAGGCGGCGGTATCTCTGAACGGTCTGTGATATGAGCGGAAAAATGAGAAAATGGTACAGGTGGCGCGTGCGAGAAGGCGAATCTCGGCTGTTTGCCGAACGTGGAAGAAATCAAAGAACGGCGAACAGAAGCATAGCTTCGAGTGCTGGGCTAAGTGGGAACCATCTATATCTACAATGACTTTATAATGCGCCAACGAGCAGGCGAGCGTCGGATCACGCGAGACACACACACAGATCTTGTTGGGTTTTCGTGTCGTGAAAAAGCCGGAAATCAGATAAAAGGGGGCCCGCTCTAAGCGGGATGAAAGTGGAAGAAAGTCTCGTGGCGCGCAGGGATTGTTGCAACTGCGCGAGGAACGACAGGAAGAAGGTCGTGTCTCGCGTGTCTGCGCGCCGGCGACGCAGCAGCAGCACCGGCAGCGGCAATTCGAGATGATGTTCGAAGAAAGCTCGAGGACAAGCGGAAATCGGTACTTAGGACTTTCAAAGTCTCGTATTGCAAGAGAGCGGGAGGAGCTCCCGGCGCGCTGAGAGTGAAAGAGAAAGAAGGGTCAGCGGGGCTGAGATGGTCCCTCCGTCGACGTAGTCGTCCCGTGTGGCTCGCGCCAGCCCCCCGCGATTTATCACTCATTTGCCCCAGTATGCGGCGCGCTCTGGGACACCGCCGACTTTCGAACCGACCGCCCCATTACCTTTCGCGGTACTCCCATTATTCCATTTGGTTCTCTTAACCTAAACCTTACCACTATACAGTTTTTCAACGTCTTTCTGGGCTACTCGCATGCTGCGAAGTTTTTAAGGGGGTGGCTTGGACCGACTGAAGTTTCCGTCGTCTGCTCGCACTGTTTTACAGTGAAAATACTGATTATCTAATAGTGATTATCTAATAGTGATTATCGAATTTGAGGTTCGATTTCGGACATCCATTTTACATTTATAAAAACTGCTACTAACTGAATTAGCACACTGAGAAAAAAAATTGTGTAATTTTTATCATTTTTATAGAAAAATTTACTATACTGGTGGGAAATCTCACCACAAGATGTCAGTTTAATAGTTTTTATAAAACAGTATAGTAATTTTTAGACTATCTCGAAAAATTTCATAAAAAAAATTTTTTCACCGATTTTATTCGTTTTATTAAGAACTTACTAGGGTAACTGCACCGGTTACTGCGGATGACTCTATTACTGCGGATTTAGATATAAATACATTAAAACAGGACGTTTTCATTTTTGTGAATTTTTTAAAGTGTGCTATGCCATTACCTAATATTCAATGAATAATAATGACAAAAATTATTCAGTTTTAAGCATTTATTTATTTTGTTATTATACTTTGAAATCGACGATTCAAAGAAATCTCAAATATTTTGCTATAGCGCCTCTCAGACATCCCTACAAAAATTATGATTTTTCCTATTTTAAACGCCTATATAACAACAATTAAGTTATTTTCTAACTAAGAAGTACTTATTTTTTCATATAATTACCATATAATTTCTCAATTATATATTTTAAATTCGTATTTACCTGCGCAGTGTTTGGCACATCTATTCCATAACGTTTTCTATTACTGCGGTAGTCCTGTTACTCAACATAACCCCAAAACTCTGAAAAATTTGGCTTGCATTCGTTTAATGCTCATGCTATATAGATCTTTAAAAAATTATAAACAATGACTCAGATGAAAGTATGGATAACACTAAAAATCAAGATTTAGAATCTGATTCCAATTCACTAACTGTAGTAGAAAATTTATTAAGTAAGGATCAGCTAGAAGCTTTTAAAATTAACACTAGTCCTCATCCTCAATGGAAATGATTTCATGCAAATCTTTTCAGTATTTGGTACAAGCTTGCACACAAATCAGATACTTCTAGCATTTCTAAAGCTATAAAGATAAGTTTCAATTCTTTTTGCAATACTTACCTAGCTTTCTTTATGTAAACATAAAATCTTATTAATGTATATTTTTTAAAGATTAATCATATCGATGAAGAGTTTCAAAATCCAAGTATTGAAGCAAATGAGATAAATAGCAACACCAGTGAAGAAAGTATGTACTTTAGTGGTGCCGATAAATCAGTTTAACAATCTTCTGACTTCTACGAACCTTATAAAGTAAATTTAATTTCTTGATAGTTTTGTGTTGCACCCTCCATGTTATAACGTGATGATTATGATGGGAAGGATCCTTCGAGAGCCAATTTTCAATTAAAAAATAAATTACGCTATTCTTTTAGCGACGTTTCGTCAGGATGTTTTCTGACCTCTTCAGGCAAAATACGTGGTCTCAGCTGGTACGATTATACACAGCGGCGTCAAGTATACTCACTAGCTTGACGCCGCTGTGTATAATTGTACCAGCTGAGACCACGTATTTTGCCTGAAGAATAGCATAATTTATTTTTTCATTGAAAATTGGCCCTCAAAGGATCCTTCCCATGATAATTCATTTCTTGATTTTAAAATAATTGTACTATCGCTTACTATTTTGATTCAATATATTATACATTTTAAAAATTATTAAAAAACACTCATCATTTCTTAAATTAGTAAGTATTTCAAATTAAGTAAAAATACTTTTTCAGGTAGATTATAGGTATTAATACATTAGAACAACCAATAGTTATAAGAATAGACTTGAGTGAAAGAGTGTGCTGTGAAATCAAATGAAATACTTGATGGAAAAAGTTTGATTGAATCAGAAGTAATGATTGATATTAATAATGAAATTGAAACTGCATATGATAGTATGAAATGATGAATGTTTTTTAATAATTTTTAAAATGAATAATGTATTAAATCAAAATAGTAAGCGATAGTACAATTATTTTGAAATCAAGAAATGAAATTTACTTTATAAGGTTCGTATAAGTGTATGATTGTAAAACTGATTCATTGGTACCACTAAAGTACATACTTTCTTCACCGGTGTTGCTATTTATCTCATTTGCTGCAATACTTGGATTTTGAGACTCTTCTTCGATATGATTAATCTTTAAAAATACACATTAATAAGGTTTTATGTTTACATAAAGAAAGCTAGGTAAATATTGCAAAAAGAATTGAAACTTACCTTTATAGCTTTAGAAATGCTAGAAGTATTATTGTTAAAAATATTGTTAGAAACAGAAAAAGAAAAGCTTCTAAAACAAGAAAAGAGAATGAAAGCTCTTGAAGGAAAGAAGAAAGCAGCAGAAGAAAATTTACTAGAAATAAAAAAAAAAGCGCAAATAAAAACCAAATTGAAAATCTTCAGCAGTCTTTGTTGGAATAGTCTCAATAGCTTTAACTAGGGGGGCCGAGCCCCCCTGCGTGTCTCGCTGCGCTCGACACGTCACCCCCCCCCCCCCCGCCCCCACACACACCTGCTCCTCGCTTCGCTCGTCGCCCGCCCCCTCCCTATGTAAAAACTTCGCTTTTACATAGGGAGGGGGCTGGCGTAAAAACTTCGTTTTTACATAGTAGGCACGACCGCAATGCTCAGCAGAACCTTATAATTTTATTATTGCAAAAATTGTAATACTTTATTTTTATCGTTTTTATCATTAAAATAAACATAAATACATCTGCAGTAAAATTTAAAGAATAATTATCCATTTACTTTTATACATTTATATCTTTTTCTTTATAAAAGGTTTGCATTTTAATTCTACATATATAGATATATGTAAATAACTTTTTAATTAGTCTATGAATCATCATATAAAAATTTATTAAGTATTAATTAATATGATCAAATTGCATATAGGAAAATGGAAAATTAAATAAAAGTATCATGATTACAGGCATATTTAATATTAAAAACATGGTTTTCATAATTTTTATCGAAATTATAATAATCGTTTTTATTTTTATTTATTAAAACGTTAAAAAGAAAAAAAAGTTTTGTTTCTATGATATCCACAACTTTTGTATTTGAAATTTTTGTGTATAGGTAGTCAAATTCTGTGGAATTATATGAGGAAAACTATTGTTTCATTACTCTCGATTACAAAAAAAACCGAGTTAAATTTTATACAGTTCTAACAAAAGGTGGGGATTACCTATAACTGCTCACGGGTGTTCTTAACTACATATACCCTATACAATCATAATTACGAAAAAATATTCGCGGCACATGCACACATACACTAATACCACGAAAGGGAGAAAAACAGAAGAAAAAAGGTCAACACTGATGCATTCGGCAACAGCAATCTGGCATTGCGCTGCGTGCATGAGTTCTATTGCATTTGCAGCAGCCATAACGGCTATACCTCGGCTAAGCTGCAGTCTGCGCATAAGTACGTACATATAAGGTACAGTGGAAACACGCATTCGACTCGCGTGGCCGCGAGCGCTCCCTGTGATATCTATATATAAGTATATGGATCGCGCGCGCGCTTTCTGCTACTGCCTTAGCCGTTTATCCCTGCAGGTGACTATATAGTGAGTATGAAGTAGTGTAGTGCGGGGCTGCGGGCTGTGCGAGCTGCAGCCAACGAATATAGACGCATATAGAAGCGTACTCCTTAATAAACTTTTGGACAGAGCGTTTGGGTAACACGCCGATTAGTTCTGTTACCCAACCGCGAGGCGGCGCTGACGGCCGCCGAATATCTATATATATATACACACACACACACACACACACACACACACACACACACACACACACACACACACACACACACACACACACACACACACACACACACACACACACACACACACACACACACACACACACACACACACACACACACACACACACACACACACACACACACACACACACACACACACACACACACACACACACACACGTGTATAAGATGTGAATAATAAATAACTGTTAATTATAAGCACAATAAAGATATTATTTTACAAAGAATTATTGTTTTTATTTATATCAAAGGTTTTGCATATAAAATACTAGTCTATTATGTGAAAATAGGTAATATAATGTTTCTGTCTTGATCCGTCTATCGCGCGGGAAACGTAGTGAAGCCCAAGAAGCCGGGGGATGCGAGGTCCATGCATATTAGGGAACCACGTTGACGTGCAACAATTAGCAATACAGTTATTTAAACAATTTTAAACCCAAATAGGTGGGGAATATGAGGTTCACACGTATATGGGTGATTCTCAGCAAAAGTGCTCAAAATCTGTCCTGTAATCTCCGTGGATATTTCATTAGATTTTACAATATAAAATCTTTAATTTTTTTAAAAAATACGTTTTTTTACAAGAATGAAACCCAAATTACTAGAATATCATATAGTAAAAATAAAAATTTCCAGATGTCTATTATATTCAATGAAAGAGGGTTATTTTCTACCACGGAGATTACACGTAAAACTGAGCACTTTGGCTGAGAATCACGCATATAAGGGATCATGTAGACATGAAAAAATAAGCAAACCGATTATTTAACTTATTTTTAAATCCAAGTAGCCGGGGGACGCAAGGTTTGCGCATATTAGGAAATTACGTAGACGTGCGACAATAAGCAAGACAATTATTTAAACAATTTTTAAACACAAGTAGGCGGGGGATATGAGGACCACGCATATTAGGGAATTACATAGATGTGCAACAATAAGAAAAACAATTATTTAAACAATTATAAACCCAAGAAACCGGGAGACGCGAGGTCCACATATATTAGGGAATCACGTTAACGTGCAACAATAAGCAAGACAATTATTTAAACAAATTTTAAACACAAGTAGGCGGGGCATATGACGTCCACGCATATAAGGGAGTGTCATGAAGACATGAAACAATAATCAAAACGATTATTTAAATAATTTTCAAACCAAAAAGGCCGGGGGCCCGAGGTCCACGCATATTAGGGAGTCATGAAGACATTAATAAGGGTGCCATTCACTCTTTCAAGGCTGCCATAAAATTTTTTATCAATATAATGCATGAAATATCAAAGAAAATGCTAGGTTAACGTACATAAATTTTAAGATTAGTCCTAGTTGTAAGCTCAAATACTGGTCAAAAGTCTTAGAAAATAGAATTCCCACAAATTCTTCCAGGCGATGAAAAATTCAAGTCTACGGTGAACCATGCGTAATATTAAATAATGAAAATATTGTGATTTTATAATGAAGCTAGAGTCGGGTGTTATGTAGACGTGTAATACAAGGCAAAACAATTATTTAAATAATTCTTAACCCCAAGTAGGCGGGTGATGCGAGTTCCACGCGTACAAGGCAAAATAATTATGTAAACAATTCTTAACATCAAGTAGCCCTATTGAAAAATATCGCACGATTATCGTGCGATGAATACTTATTAATGTCTTCATGACTCCCTAATATGCGTGGACCTAGGGCCCCCGGCTTTTTTGGTTTGAAAATTATTTAAATAGTCGTTTTGATTATTGTTTCATGTCTTCATGACTCCCTTATATGCGTGGACGTCATATCCCACGCCTACTTGTGTTTAAAATTTGTTTAAATAATTGTCTTGCTTATTGTTGCACGTTAACGTGATTCCCTAATATATGTGGACCTCGCGTCCCCCGGTTTCTTGGGTTTATAATTGTTTAAATAACTGTTTTTCTTATTGTTGCACATCTATGTAATTCCCTAATATGCGTGATCCTCATATCCCCCGCCCACTTGTGTTTAAAAATTGTTTAAATAATTGTCTTGCTTATTGTCGCACGTCTTCGTAATTTCCTAATATGCGCGAACCTTGCGTCCCCCGGCTATTTGGATTTAAAAATAAGTTAAATAATCGGTTTGCTTATTTTTTCATGTCTACATGATCCCTTATATGCGTGATTCTCAGCCAAAGTGCTCCGTTTTACGTGTAGAAAATAACCCTCTTTCATTGAATACAAATGGACATCTGGAAATTTTTATTTTTACTATATGATATTCTAGTAATTTGGATTTCATTCTTATAAAAAAACGTATTTTTTTAAAAAATTAAAGATTTTATATTCTAAAATCTAATGAAATATCCACGGAGATTACAGGACAGATTTTGAGTACTTTTACTGAGAATCACCCATATACGTGTGAACCTCATATCCCCCGCCTACTTGGGTTTAAAATTGTTTAAATAACTGTATTGCTTATTGTTGCACGTCAACGTGGTCCCCTAACATGCGTAGACCTCATATCCACCGCCTACTTGTATTTAAAATTTGTTTAAATAATTGTCTTGCTTATTGTTGCAGAAAATAGTTGATAAACTGGCACGATCATCGCGCGATATTTTTCAATAGGGAGGCGGGGGATGCGAGTTCCATCCGTATACCGGAGCGCGTCAGACGTGCATACAAGGCAAAATAATTATGTAAACAATTCTTAACCCCAAGTATAATTAGGCAGACGTGTATACATGGCAAAATGATTATTTAAATAATTCTGAACCCCAAAAAGGCGGGGGATGCGAGTTCCACGCGTATACTGGAATAAGGCAGACGTGTATACATGGCCAAATAATTATTCAAATAATTCTTAACCCCAAGTAGGAGGGGGATGCGAGTTCTACGCGTATACGGGAGCGCGTCAGACGTGCATACAAGGCCAAATAATTATGTAAATAATTCCCCTACTGAAAAATCTCAGGTGACTTCTCAGGTGAAATCGCAGGTGAGATCTCATGTAAAATCTCACGCCAAAATCTCATGTGACTATTAGAAAAAAATTACTTTAGATGAGATCTCAGGTGAGATCTCATTCAGTTAGAAAGAGTTATAATAGTTATTTTCGATACAAGTGCGTGTGCGAAATCGTTTGCTCATGGAGTGTTAAAAAATTATTTTACACAAAATCTCATGTGACCTATGTCAAAGTTTTTTGGTGAGAACTTAGGTGAGATTCTCACCTGAGTTTCCACCAAAAATTTAATTTTTCTTTTTCATGAGATTTTGTATGTCTTATGAAAACTTTCCATAAAACTCAGTTGAGAATCTCGCGTGAGTTCTCACGAAAATATTTATTTTTTTTTATTTTCTGCTACAAAATTTTGTTAACGAAAATAAATTCTATTTAACATTCAGACTATAAATTCAGGTGAGAACTTATGTGAGAATATCAGCTGAGTTTTTATTAAAAATGTAGTTTCTTCTACTAGATTTTGCATGTTATGAAAATGTTTTGCCCTAATGAAAATTTATGGCGAAAACTCAGCTGAGAATCTCACCTGAGTTCTTATGTAAAATTTAATTTTTTAATTTATTTCCACTATGTATTTATAATTAGAAAATTGGTCAACCCATATCTCGTGTTTGTCACCCCCGTCTTCGGCTTGTGTGGCAATTTAGACGAGATATTGCCTGCCCAAGTTTTTTCCTCCCTAGTTGCGTAATATAGTATTTTTGCCTAGCGGACCGAAAGTACCACTTTCGCTCCCGGCGGCCGATCGTGAAGGTTGTATTTTCTGCCTCGCCAGGTAAGAAAATCGTATACACAACGTTTATAATCAAATTAAAGAGAGAAAGAGAGAGAGAGAGAGAGAGAGAGGGAGAGAGAGAGAGAGACAGAGAGAGAGAGAGAGAGAGAGAGAGAGAGAGAGAGAGAGAGAGAGAGAGAGAGAGAGAGAGAGAGAAGGCGCCGAGCTTACAGGACGAAAGCGCGCGACGAAAATCCAGCCGAAGCGAAGGTGAGCGTCATCACCCAGGGAGCGACGAGAGTACCCACTCCGTCGGCGACAGCGGGATGACCGGCACGACCTGGCAGCCGGCGAGCCGCCAATTGTCTTCACTAAGGACCAACTCGGTAGCGGACTCGTAATTTCCCGCCTTAGAGCAGAGCTGCACAGAATGGGAATACCAGTGATTTCAATATCTGAAAAAGAAGAATTGAAAAATCATAAAATATTTGTCCGAAAATCACGTTATTTGAACTGCTTTTAAGCACGTATAGTTTTATCATGTAAAAACGATGAAAGTAAAAGGTGAAAAAAGTAGAATGATTAGAACGTTAAGTTCATGTACTTATTTTTAAGTAAGAAGAAAAACTTATCTGAAACGAATGCCAGTGACTCCGCAAATCAGCAATGTTAACATTTTTAATGAAGACGATTTTTATTAATTCAGCTGATTCTTTCATACTAATGAACTCCACTATTTAACAACGAGAAAATTTTATTGTAAACAAACATCAAGATTCTATATCTATAGAAAGACTATCAATCAATAGTCGTTGTTATTGTAACGAACGCGTATATTGCTGAGCAGTTTCAAATGACAATATTATTTGTTTGACTGTATTTTCGATCTAGTTGTAATTTTTACACTTTAACTCCATCATTATAGCAGCCAAAGTCAATAACATGGGTAGTACAACAAAGATTGAAGATTTCTGGAGCCGCAGACATCCTTTTCAGATAAGTCTCTCTTCTTAGGTACTTAAAAATACGTACATGAAACTTAACCTTTTAACCATTTTACTTTTTCTACCTTTTACTGTCATCGTTTTCACATGATAAAAACTATACGTACTCAAAAGCAGTTCAAATAACGTGATTTTCCGACAAATACTTTGTGATTTTTCAATTCTTCTTTTTCAGATATTGAAATAACCGGTATTCCCGATCTATGCAGCTCTGGTCTGAGGTGGAGTATTACGAGTCCGCTGCCGAATTGGTCCTTGGTAGAGGCGATTGGAGGCTCGCCGGCTGCCAGGTCGCGCCGGTCATCCCGCTGTCGCCGACGGAGTGAGTACTCTCATCGCTCCTTGGGTGATAACACTCGCCTTCGCTTTCGTCCTGTAAGCTCGGTGCCTCGGCTCTCTCTCTCTCTCTCTCGTTCTCTTTCTCCCTCTTTCTCTCTTTGATTTGATTATAAACGTTCCTTATACGATTTTTTTTTAAATATAAACTTTTAGGCAAGTTCAAATAATACAAGTTCGTAAAACTCAGGTGAGATTCTCACCTGAGATCTTATCTTAATTTTGAATATTGATGTTACATACAATTTTTTTTCTAATTATTAAAACTTAGTGCGGAAATAAATTAAAGAATTAAATTTTACATGAGAACTCAGGTGAGATTCTCAGTTGCGTTTTCGCCATAAATTTTCAATAGGGTAAAACATATTCATGACATGCAAAATCTCGTAGAAGAAATTCAATTTTTTGTGAAAACTCAGCTGAGATTCTCACATAAGTTCTCATCTGAATTTATAGTCTGAATGTTAAATAGAATTTATTTTCGTTAACAAAATTTTGTGGCAGAAAATAAAAAAAACATAAATATTTTCGTGAGACCTCACGTGAGATTCTCAACTGAGTTTTATGGAAAGTTATTATAACACACATACAAAATGTCATGAAAAAGAAAAATTAAATTGTTGGTGAAAACTCAGGTGAGATTCTTACCTGAGATCTCATCTTAATTTTGAATATTGATGTTACATACAATTTCTTTTCTAATTATAAAAACTTAGGAAAACAAATTAAAGAATTAAATTTTACATGAGAACTCAGGTGAGATTCTCAGCTGAGTTTTCGCCATAAATTTTCATTAGGGCATATAACATTTTCATAACGTGCAAAATCTCGTAGAAGAAATTCAATTTTTAGTGAAAACTCCGCTGAGATTCTCACATAAGTTCTCATCTGAATTTATAGTCTGAATGTTAAATACCACTTATTTTCGTTGAAAAAATTTTGTGGCAAAAAATAAAATTAAATATTTTCGTGAAACTCACGTGAGATTCCCAACTGAGCTTTATGGAATGTTTTCATAAGACACATACAAAATCTCATGAAAAAGAAAAATTAGATTTTTGGTGAAAACTCAGGTGAGATTCTCACCTGAGTTCTCACTAAAAAATCTTGGTATTGGTCACATTAGATTTTGACATGAGATCTCACCTGAGATTTTTTAGTAGGGAAACGCGAATGTACTATTTTCGGTCAGGGTATGACGAAAAATAGTATACGCTCCACTCTTCTGCTCGGATGTCAATTTACACGACCTGTGGACTGTCCAATTTTACTCCCGTGGAGCGTACACTATTTTTCGTCATACCCGGATCGAAAATACCGCATTCGCGTTTTTGAGCCGGGAGCGAAAGTGGTACTTTCGGCCAGGGTATGGCGAAAAAGTACTTCATTTCCGATTCACTTGTCTACGCAGAAAAAGGGCCTTTTTCATGCATGTGTCGAAAAAAGCTATTTTTTAGATGAGATCTCACCTGAGATCTTATCAAACAATTTATTTTTGCAACAATATAATATCTGAAATTTGTATAAGGATCTCATATGAGATCTCACTTGAGAGCTCGTATACTGGGATAAGGCAGTCGTGTATACAAGGCAAAATAATTATGTAAATAATCCTTAACCCCAAGTAGGCGGGGGATGCGAGTTCCACGCGTATACGGGAGCGCGTCAGACGTGCATACAAGGCAAAATAATTATGTAAATAATTCTTAACCCCAAGTAGGCAGGGGATGAGAGTTCCACGCGTATACTGGAATAATTAGGCAGACGTGTATACATGGCAAAATGATTATTTAAATAATTCTGAACCCCAAAAAGGCGGGGGATGTGAGTTCCACGCGTATACTGGAATAAGGCAGACGTGTATACATGGCCAAATAATTATTCAAATAATTCTTAACCCCAAGTAGGAGGGGGATGCGAGTTCTACGCGTATACGAGAGCGCGTCAGACGTGCATACAAGGGAAAAGAATTATGTAAATAATTCTTAACCCCAAGTAGGCAGGGGATGAGATATCCACGCGTATACTGGAATAAGGCAGAGGTGTATACATGGCAAAATGATTATTTAAATAATTCTGAACCCCAAAAAAGCGGGGGATGCGAGTTCCATGCGTATACGGGAGCGCGTCAGACGTGCATACAAGGCAAAATAATTATATAAACAATCCTTAACCCCAAGTAGGCGGGGGATGCGAGTTCCACGCGTATACGGGAACGCGTCAGACGTGCATACAAGGCAAAATAATTATGTAAATAATACTTAACCCCAAGTAGGCGGGGCATGCGAGTTCCACGCGTATACTGGAATAAGGCAGACGTGTATACATGGCAAAATAATGATTTAAATAATACTTAACCCCATGTAGGCAGGAGATGAGAGACCCACGCGTATACGGAAGCGTGTCAGACGTGCATACAAGGCAAAATAATTATGTAAATAATCCTTAACCCCAAGTAGGCGGGGCATGCGCGTTCCTCCACCTACTAGGGGTTGAGGATTATTTAAATAATTATTATGCCATGTATACACGTCTGCCTTATATCAGATCTCATCTGCTATTTTCTATTAAGTAAAAATATTTCAGATATTAGATCTTATGTGAGAATATTCGTTGCATGATAATATATTTAACATTCAATATTTAGAATAAAATTTTCGTTGTCAACAAAAATTTAGTTTTTTTATTTTACAGTAAAAGTGCAGATGAGATCTCATATGAGATCTCACATGAGATCTGAACCTGAAATTTTTTTACATAATAGAAAATGGCAGATGAGATCTCATAAGAGATCTCACATGAGATATAATGTCTGAAATTCGTATAAGGATTTTATATAAGATCTCACTTGAGATCTCAATTACAATCTCATATGAGATCTCATATTATATTTTCACGCGGAGAGCTATTCAGAACACGAAAGGAATTATTTTCGAAAAGAAATATTAGAAAAATTCGCATCTATAAAAATTAAAAACAAATTGTATAAACTTAGAGACTTTTAACTATTCCGAAAAATGTAAAACATGTATTCCCATAAGATTTTTAGATCATTAGTCGACGTAATGGCTTCCCTTTATCACTGCATTTTCTATACAGTTTAATCGTTACACGGAAAGAAATACCTTATGAAAAATTACTAGAATCTCAGGTAAAGATGGGACATACTCACACTCTTGAGCAATTTAGTATACTTCTACTAATTATTAGCATAGTTCTATTAAAAATTAATAGAAAAAGTTTTAAAATTTATTATAGTTACGATTAATTTTTAGTAGATAATATGATAAAAATTTTAAATCTAAATTTTAACAGAATAGAAAATAATTTTTACCATATTATCTACTAAAAATTAATAGAATTAGTTTAATTTTTAGTCTAAGTTATACTGAAAATTTAATAGACAGTATAGTAATCTTGTTGGCGCGAGGGCTGTCGGTAAAACAGGGTGTACCATATGTAGACAAGTCGAAACCTTACTTATAAGTGCGGCAGTGGCCGAGTGGATAAGAGCGCAGCTTCGTAATCGGAGGGTCGAGGGTTCGAATCTCCTTCTCCGGAGTTCTTTTTTTCTCATGAATTTCAACCTCTCGTCAAAATTACTATAATATATTATAAAACTTGATAGAATGCAAGTATGTCCCACTTTTAATTAACACTCTAGTAATTTTTAGTGGATATTCCACTAATTTTTCATAAGGTATTTTTTTCCGTGTAGGTGGAAATGGTATTGGAAATATTGATATCATATATAATATTAAAATAATTTAATGAGAATATTATGGACTTCTTGCCAATTTCTTTTTAATTATTATATACTAAACTTTAAACATTTTATACCACTGTAGACTCAAAATCATAACTTTAATATAATTATTCGGCTCTCGTGGTATAAAATACGGTTCGAAACTGGTGCGTAATAAGATTTTTTAGCTCATGTGACTTTTCTCACTCGCTTCGCTTGTGCGAAAAACGCGTTATTTGAGCTAAATAATCACCTGACGCACCCGTATCGAAATTGTTCTATTTCGAAATTCGGAAAATTAACCATTCTATCATAAAGTATTCTAATTTTTTGATTGATATTTCTTTAAAATCATCCATCTGACAATTTAGTTGTCTGATATAATACCCTCCCGCCTTTCTTCTCAAACCTTTATTTATACATTGATTATGATTAATAAATTGAGTATATAGGAGCAATAGACCCTAGTGATCTGTGTTGAAAACCCGTTAATTTTTAAGAACGAAAATCTCCAAAATTATAAACTGTCAGAAAACATAATATCATGTTCACCCAAGGGCTAGTGGGCTTTTTATATCGCGAGTTTGCAGGATTTTTGTGCGGAATTTTCAGTATAACTTAGACTAAAAATTAAACTAATTCTATTAATTTTTAGTAGATAATATGGTAAAAATTATTTTCTATTCTGTTAAAATTTAGATTTAAAATTTTTATCATATTATCTACTAAAAATTAATCGTAACTATAATAAATTTTAAAACTTTTTCTATTAATTTTTAATAGAACTATGCTAATAATTAGTAGAAGTATACTAAATTGCTCAAGAGTGTGAGTATGTCCCATCTTTACCTGAGATTCTAGTAATTTTTCATAAGGTATTTCTTTCCGTGTAACGATTAAACTGTATAGAAAATGCAGTGATAAAGGGAAGCCATTACGTCGACTAATGATCTAAAAATCTTATGGGAATACATGTTTTACATTTTTGTGCGGCTTGCGAAACGCACTTACCTTATAGGCTCATGCTAACTTGCGTTCGACTTGTACTATAAATACTTGGTCTGCTAAATCCAACGTTACACCCTTGATACACAATATATTATTTAACAGTGAATACGATAATTAATATGTGGTTGCATACAGTCGAAAAGTGATATGATATATCAAGTTAAATAACTATACATATAATATGACTACATAACTAATTATTACTATTTATTTGCTGGTATAACAATTTATATATTTTTTATTTCTTTCAATTATTATGTTTTTAATCAAATAATTGTAAGACTTTATTAACTTTTAATAATATTTGATATAATTTATTTTTAGATTAAATTTTATTTCATCATTATTAAATTGTTATTTATAAAAAAGTTTTATAACATTTCAAGTTGCAAATCATCATGCAATCATGCTTTACGGCCCCTGCGCTCGGATCACCGTGAACGGCGCGTGCCGGCGAGTCGCGGACCGGCGGACGGCACGCGCGCGCGAGCCTCCGAGCCGGCAGCCGCGATTCGCAGAAGAAAAGCACACAAAGTCAATGCTAGTGCCACCACTCGGTCAAGGCGGAACTAATTTTTTTTCGTCCTCGCCCCCCATCTGAAATACGCTTCTATATGCGTCTATATTCGTTGCTGCAGCGTGCCGCGTGGTGCGTGCGCGCGTGTGTCCATGGTGTGTGATGTCAACAATCGCAACGTCTGGCTCCCGGCATCCCCAGCGATGACAGCGGATGCTGTAGTACGCCGCCGTGGTGAATGTCGTCCTCTTTATAGTGTTCGCCGGTTGGTGATAATTGGTCGGAGACAGGAAGGCAGTGTGTCAACGGCGAGAGAAGATTTAGTAAGCCCTTTCTCGTTCCTAACCTCTCTGATGGGTGAGCTGATGGTACTTTATCTTGTTGCAGGTAACTGGCAGCGGGAGGAGTGTAAATGATGAGCACTGCTGTAAACTGTTTCTTGGATGCGTAAATGTTGTCTGGGTCACCTATTTATTAGTTATATGTGGTTTTTAGGTGCTCAATATTCCTTGTTTGGTTCTTACACTACTGGCTACGTGTACAGTGTTATGACTCTCAGCGACTCTCAGGCTGGGACTGTTTCCAGCAGTGAAACGAGTGAAGGCTTCCACTAGTGGTCTTGGCCTCTAGTTGTTACCCGGTGGTATCTGGTGCAGCGAGTGAACTACAACCATTGCTGCAGACTTTTCTTTTGTATGGTAATGTTTTTATCGGTGTCATCTATTTATTAGTCATATGTGGTTTTTAAGTGCTCTACTTTCCTTACTTGTCTCCCAGAGTCAAGGGTGATCTGCTATTAATGTGCTTCGATGATTCTTAGGCTGAGCCAGTCCAGGACATTGACGGTCTCTGTCAGTACTCCCTCAGATGGTGAAGTTACTGACGTAGTGGATCGCTGTTAGTTAGATGATTCTCAGCAGACTGGTATCCATGAAGTAGTGCCAGCTTAGATCATCGAACCTTTTTTGACTGCTTCTACATCTCTATCAGTGATCTTCAAGTGTTAGCGCACAAGAGTGTGAGGGGAAATTAGGAAGTGTTAATTAGGCGTGCTAGGATGTAATTAGGAACTGGGGGATATTATAAAAGTTCTGTATGTGTGTATGTGTGGTTAGATGTGATACGGGTAGGTAGTTATCGTTGGTAATATTAGCTCGTCTGCTTAATTATCAAGTTTGGTCAGGGTGTAAGAACTCATCTTAGGGTATCTGTTGTATTAAAATACATGATTATGTATTTCACAAATTTTTACCAGGTGAGACTTGCCTATTTAATAGTTTTCTATACACTATACAACTGACAGAATTAGCTAGCATTCTTTATGCATTGAAATTAACCAAATTACAAAATTTATAGCTTATACATTACACAAAAGTTTTTTTTTTGTAAATATGATATTATTTTAACATGTACTTATATAATATTACACAATTTTGATTATTTTGGTTCAATCGCTTAGGTCCTAGGGACATAGTTAATGGGTTAACCAGTGTAATTTTATTTTTAAATTTCTTAAATTTATTATCGAAATGGCATTCAACTGGCATATTTATTCGTAAGTGGCGAATTTTACAGAAAGTTAGCTGTACAAATAAGCGGTCAAATCAACAATATAATCGACATCGAGGAAAAAGAAAAGATGAAGCGGGAAGCATTTTCCTCGCTTACGTGCCTCAATATAGAAGAATCTGACGAAAGATACATGGAAATATTAAGACGTGACCCAACCGACAAATTCTGCAAATCGATATACATCAACGCAAGATTCATCGCAGAGAAACTGAAAACATTCAAGGATGGATTAAACAAACCCGATCTTGAAAAAACAAGACTTAGACAATTGAGATCGGATTTTCAGAACGGAATTGAAGAGTTTAAATATCTTCACGATTATGGAGAGTACCAGTATCTAACCGGCCTCTTTAAGTTAGAAGAAATGTCAAGGGCATAAAAAGTTGGACAGTCCCTATTAAAAACGGAGATTAAGGAGAAAGTCGAGGTATATATTATATTAGCACAAATATACGTACACTTTGAATTGTATATCGATGCGAGAGCGAAACTCGAATTGGCATTAAAATCTTCCACAATTATTCAGCAAAGAGAGGAGATTGTGAATACACTTGAATCGATAATGGAAACGGAATATGCAACAGAGAAGTGGACAATACTGGACTTCCCCACAAAACCAAAAGCGATGCAGGATATATCGAAGAAATATAAAAAGCTGTGCCTTATATATCATCCGGATAAAGTTCGAAGCACGGAAATAGATGAGTACAAAGAGTACTGCTCGATGCGGACAAAGTCATTGACGAAAACTAAAACAGCTTTAAGAAAGGAGTACGAAGATACTTATTCATCCGATAACGAATGAAAATTGGAACTGCCGCACTTGCATCCGCACCCGCAGCCACTTGCGCAGCTCCACTCGCAGCCGCACTCGCAGCCGCACCCGCATTCCCACCCAGAGCCGCACCCGAAGGAGCACTCGCGACACCCACGCAGAGGCACTCGCAGACGCACTCGCAGCCGCACCCGGAGCAGCAATCGAAGCCGCACCCTCCGCCGCACTCGCAGCTGCAAGGAAGCCTCACTCGCAGCCGCACTCGCAGCCGCACTCGCAGTCGCACACGCAGTCGCAGCCGCCCTCGCAGCTGCAGTTCTACGCGCAACCGCGACAGCCGCCTGACCAATATTCGCAGCGACGTAATCGCACAAATTGAGAAGCTAAAAAACGAAGTCAGTATACTGACGGGAAAAAGGAGTGCTTAGAAGAAGAGTGCGAGAAATTGGCGGTAAACATTAACGTGCTAAATAATGAGGTAGTGGTACAGAGGGAAGGCATATACAAAGAAAAACACTTGCTAGAAGAGGAGTGCAGAAGTCTCCAGCAGGACAAACAATCCTTAATGTCGGAATGCGACAAACTGCAGCAGGATATCGAGCTATTTAGTACAGATAAGGAAAAACTTACGAATGATGTTCAGCAATTAGAATTAAGGAAAAAAGAATTACAAAATAGCAATGATTTGTTAACGAAAAAAAACGAAACTCTTGGAGAGTCGGAAAGGGAGCTACTCATTCAAATAAAATTTTATGAACGAAGTGTAGACTCCTACCGAAAAATTGATTATATGCTAAATGAAATTGATGTTCAAGTAACTGTTGAGAATTACAAGATCTTGAAACATCAACTGGCATATTTATTCGTAAGTGGCGAATTTTAAAGAAAGTTAGCTGTACAAATAAGCGGTCAAATCAACAATATAATCGACATCGAGGAAAAAGAAAAGATGAAGCGGGAAGCATTTTCCTCGCTTACGTGCCTCAATATAGAAGAATCTGCCGAAAGGTACATGGAAATATTAAGACGTGACCCAACCGACAAATTCTGCAAATCGATGTACATCAATGCAAGATGCATCGCAGAGAAACTGAAAACATTCAAGGACGGATTAAACAAACCCGATCTTGACAAAACAAGACTTAGACAATTGAGATCGGATTTTCAGAACGGAATTGAAGAGTTTAAATATCTTCACGATTATGGAGAGTACCTGTATCTAACCGGCTTCTTTCAGTTAGAAGAAATGTCAAGGGCATACAAAGTTGGACAGTCCCTATTAAAAACGGAGATTAAGGAGAAAGTCGAGGTATATATTATATTAGCACAAATATACGTACACTTTGAATTGTATAGCGATGCGAGAGCGAAACTCGAATTGGCATTAAAATCTTCTACAATTATTCAGCAAAGAGAGAAGATTGTGAATACACTTGAATCGATAATGGAAACGGAGTATGCAACAGAGAAGTGGACAATACTGGACTTCCCCACAAAACCAAAAGCGATGCAGGATATATCGAAGAAATATAAAAAGCTGTGCCTTATATATCATCCGGATAAAGTTCAAAGCACGGAAACAGATGAGTACAAAGAGGTCTGCTTGATACGGACAAAGTTATTGACGAAAACTAAAACAGCTTTAAGAAAGGAGTACGAAGATACTTATTCATCCGATAACGAATGAAAATTGGAACTGCCGCACTCGCATCCGCACCTGCAGCCACTTGCGCAGTTTCACTCGCAGCCGCACTCGCAGCCGCACCCGCAGTCCCACCCGGAGCCGCACCAGAAGGAGCACTCGCGACACCCACGCAGACGCACTCGCAGACGCACTCGCAGCCGCACCCGGAGCAGCAATCGAAGCCGCACCCCCCGCCGCACTCGCAGCTGCACTGCAGCCTCACTCGCAGCCGCACTCGCAGTCGCACTCCCAGCCGCACACGCAGTCGTAGCCGCCCTCGCAGCTGCAGTTCTGCGCGCAACCGCGACAGCCGCCTGACCAATATTCGCAGCGACTTAATCGCACAAATTGACAAGCTAAAAAACGAAGTCAGTATACTGACGGGAAAAAAGGAGTGCTTAGAAGAAGAGTGCGAGAAATTAGCGGTAAACATTAACGTACTAAATAATGAGGTAGTGGTACAGAGGTAAGGCATATATAAAGAAAAACACTTGCTAGAAGAGGAGTGCAGAAGTCTCCAGCAGGACAAACAATCCTTAATGTCGGAATGCGACAAACTGCAGCAGGATATCGAGCTATTTAGTACAGATAAGGAAAAACTTACGAATGATGTTCAGCAATTAGAATTAAGGAAAAAAGAATTACAAAATAGCAATGATTTGTTAACGAAAAAAAACGAAACTCTTGGAGAGTCGGAAAGGGAGCTACTCATTCAAATAAAATTTTATGAACGAAGTGTAGACTCCTACCGAAAAATTGATTATATGCTAAATGAAATTGATGTTCAAGTAACTGTTGAGAATTACAAGATCTTGAAACGTCAACTGGCATATTTATTCGTAAGTGGCGAATTTTACAGAAAGTTAGCTGTACAAATAAGCGGTCAAATCAACAATATAATCGACATCGAGGAAAAAGAAAAGATGAAGCGGGAAGCATTTTTCTCGCTTACGACCCTCAATATAGAAGAATCTGCGGAAAGATACATGGAAATATTAAGACATGACCCAACCGACAAATTCTGCAAATCGATGTACATCAACGCAAGATGCATCCCCTGTTGAAAATATCCATGTGGATTTTACACTGATTTCCACATGGAATCGATATGGAATCCATATGGAATCTATACGGATTCCATATGGATTCCATGTCGATTCCATGTGGAAATCAGTCCCAAATCGTCCTGTGGACTTCCACATGGAATTCCATATAGATTTCTATATGAATTTTTTTACAAACATTTGTAAAACCAAATCCGTATGGATTTCCATGTAGATTTCCATGGGGAAATCTAGGTAAAAACGACATGATCCATATAGATTTCCACATGGATTTCCATATGATAATTTTAATGTTTATAAAAATGTTTGTTTATAAAATTGTTATATTTTTTTTTTACTAGGATACATATTTTTGACAACAAGTACTGTAGAATCTTTTCGAAGAATTACATAAGAGGAAATTATAGTTTATAATTTTTTATGCTTTACTGATATGGTAAAAAACGTATCCCTAGTAAAAAAATTTAAAAATTTTATAAATAAACATTTTTATAAATATTTAAATTACCACATGGAAATCCATATGGAAATCTATATGGATCATATCGTTTTTATCTGGATTTCTCCATGGAAATCTACATGGAAATCCATACGGATTTTGTTTTACAAATGTTTGTAGAAAAATTCATATAGAAATCTATATGGAATTCCATGTGGAAATCCACAGGACGATTTGGGACTGATTTCCACATGGAATCGACGTGGAATCCACATGGAATCCGTATAGATTCCATATGGATTCCATATGGATTCCATGTGGAAATCAATGTAAAATCCACATGGATATTTTCAACAGGGTCGCAGAGAAACTGAAAATATTCAAGGATGGATTAAACAAACCCGATCTTGACAAAACAAGACTTAGACAATTGAGATCGGATTTTCAGAACGGAATTGAAGAGTTTAAATATCTTCACGATTATGGAGAGTACCTGTATCTAACCGGCCTTTTTCAGTTAAAAGAAATGTCAAGGGCATACAAAGTTGGACAGTCCCTATTAAAAACGGAGATTAAGGAGAAAGTCGAGGTATATATTATATTAGCACAAATATACGTACACTTTGAATTGTATATCGATGCGAGAGCGAAACTCGAATTGGCATTAAAATCTTCCACAATTATTCAGCAAAGACTGGAGATTGTGAATACACTTGAATCGATAATGGAAACGGAGTATGCAACAGAGAAGTGGACAATACTGGACTTCCCCACAAAACCAAAAGCGATGCAGGATATATCGAAGAAATATAAAAAGCTGTGCCTTATATATCATCCGGATAAAGTTCGAAGCCCGGAAACAGATGAGTACAAAGAGTACTGCTTGATACGGACAAAGTTATTGATGAAAACTAAAACAGCTTTAAGAAAGGAGTACGAAGATACTTATTCATCCGATAACGAATGAAAATTGGAGCTGCCGCACTCGCATCCGCACCCACAGCCACTTGCGCAGCTCCACTCGCAGCCGCACTCGCAGCCGCACTCGCAGCCGGACTCGCAGCCGCACCCGCAGTCCCACCCGGAGCCGCACCCGAAGGAGCACTCGCAGACGCCCTCGCAGACGCACTCGCAGACGCACTCGCAGACGCACTCGCAGCGAGAGTACTGCTTAGTACGGACTAAGTTTTTGAGAAAATAGCCATAATCACACTGGCTCCTATCGATACATATTGTAAAGCAATGTTCAATATCGGATAGGTGAGTCAATGTTAGAATGCCTCTAATGCAGCCGCGATCATGTTTTTGATCTCGTCGGTCCCAAGCCCGATTAATGCAGAGGGTAGGCAAAAAACAGTATCATGGATGTGAATTGTACAAACTCGGACATATGTTTCAAGCATTTAGATTAGGCAAGAATCTGCTGAATGTCTGTTTTCAGCAGATTCTTCCCTAATCTAAATGCTTCAGACATATGTCCGAGTTTGTAGAATCCACATTCATGATACTGTCTTTTCTTTAGTCTTTGAGAAAGCCGTTGTAATACTTGATGATTATCCGTCTGATTGAATTGGTTTTTATAGTAATAAACGACTAAAAAAGATTACGTCTGTTTTAGAAGTCACGTCCGAAATCACGTCGGAATTCCGGACTTGATCGCAGCCAATTCCAAAAGCACTGCTGAATTTCGGACTTGATCGGAGTCAAGTCCGAAATTCCGATTAGTTTTTTAGAATTGACACCCATCATGACCGGAATTCCGACATGATTTCGGACTTGACCGGTCTCAAGTCCGAAATTCCGACGTGATTTCGGACTTGACCGGTCTCAAGTCCGAAATTCCAAGCTGATTTCCAAGTGTGCATGTGTGTGTGTGTATGTGTGTGTACGCGTGTGTGTATGTATGTATGAATACCAAAACTAGGAGAAATGAGATCTCATTTTCAAGCTGGAATTGAAAAATACAAATTTCTGTATGATTATGGAGAGTATTTGTATTTCACTGGACTATTCAAAATCGAAGAAATGTCAATTACCGACTCAGGTTTTAACAAAAGAGGTAAAACAGCTTTGCAAAAGGAGTTCGAAGGTAATAATTCATCCGAAAGCGAGTAACAATTAGAGCAGCCGCACTCCTAGCCGTACCCGTAGCGGTTTTCGCAGCCGCACTCTGCTTGTGTATGTATGTACGTATACCGCTTTATTTTCTGATAAACGCTGTCGATTTTAACCGGACGGGCCTCATTTTTATTGTTTTTTGATTCCGAAGTCGGGAAAAAAATAATTTTGTACTATACTAACTGATTCGTTTTTGCTTTATGTCGAATTTTTCATTTTCGGTAAATTTATTTTAATGATTGGATTTAAATTTTATAATTATATGTGTGGCGTTCGAAGGAGCATAAAAAATCTATTTTAAAAACGTGTTGTTTTCTTTAATGCTTATAACTTCAAAAGTAAATGCTTAATTTCTTTGAGAAAAATCATGATAATATTTTCATAAAAGTGCGTAATTAGTTTATATCTTTTTATACCATATATTGTTTCGTTTATTTTCTTCCTTTCATTGATTAAATTATGTTGTATACATTCTGTGAAAGCATATTGATCCGAAGAAGGGTACCTAATAAATAAAACTTATTATCTTTTAATATTATTACTATTATTTAACCTGGGCGTTTTTCGCTACCTATCCTATCACTTGACATTTTTACTTTGGCATTAATTATCAATTATCATTATTATTATTAATAATTTATTTTAATTTTCTTTTGCACTTTGCTACTTATTTTGAGTATTTTAATTAATTTGTTTCTGCTTATTAAATAATTTTAATTTAATCATTTTTACTATTATTTATAAAATTTCTTATTAAGAGTTATTTTGAGTATTTTAATTAACTTTTTTGTGCTTATTGAATAACTTTAATTCAAATAATGTTTGCTATTATGTAGAAAATTACTTTCATTATTAAAATTAATATTTGAAAAGGATTACATTAATATTATGCATCGATCTGACAACCAAGGAGAACGGCAGCAGTGAGGAGCATTGATATCATCGACGAGTAATCATCGCTTGCACAAATAGTCACCATTGCACTTAGGTGACACCTATTTAATCCGGGCGTTTTTCCACCACCTATCCTATCTCCTGACATTTTCACTTTCGTCTTAATTGTCAATTATCATTATTATTAGTAATTTATTTGAATTTTATTTGCACTTTGCTACTTATTTTGAGTGTTTTAATTAACTTTTTAAAACATATAGTTTTTCCTACTTACTTTCTCTATACGTGTCGGCGATCATTAAAGCTAACAATTTTTTTCATAAAAGTGCGTAATTAGTTTGTATCTTTTTATACGATATATTGTTTTGCTTATTTTCTCCTTTTCATTGATTAAATTATGTTGTATACATTATGTGAAAGCATATTGACCCGAAGAAGGGTATTAAATAAATAAAACTTATTATCATTTAATATTATTACTGTTATTTAACCTGGACGTTTTTCCGCCACCTATCCTATCACCTGACATTTTTACTTTGGCATTAATTATCAATTATTATTATTATTAATAATTTATTTGAATTTTCTTTTGCACTTTGCTACTTATTTTGAGTATTTGAATTAACTTTTTTCTGCTTATTAAATAACTTTACTTTAATAATTTTTGCTATTATTTAGAAAATTTCTTATTCAGAGTTATTTTGAGTATTTTAGTTAACTTTTTTGTGCTTATTAAATAACTTTAATTTAAAAATTCATTTAAAATGCCATTTAATTTTAAATGGTGTAACTTTTGTACAAAGAATACAATCAAAAACCAAAAATATATGTAAGTTTTATTTTATTTTTTTATTAACATATTATTTTTTTGTGCAAAAAAACACAATCTAAAACCAAAAATATTTTTAAGTTTAATATATTATTTTTTTACAAATTTCAATATGATGTATAAAGATGATGTTATATATTTCTTATCAAAGTTTAAAAAAAAATTATTTTCAAAAAAATAGCTGATCCAATTATTTATATAAAATTATCAATAATAAGAATAAACAGATACGATCATTTTATGATAATTAGCTACTGACGAATAATAATTACTAATTAACTAACAATTAACGTAAAATTATTACTAAAAATTAATAACAGTCACTAACAATTATTAGCAGCAACTATTAGTAACAATGAATAACAGCTAAAATTGATTATTTACAAAAAGTAACACTTGATAACAGTTATTAACAGTTATTAACAGTTAGTATCCTAAAACCATTTCTCACATGGAACCATCAGAAAAAGCAAATAAATGCTTATAACTATTAATATAAATTTACAATACTTACTAACTGTTTTGCACATTCCCAAATCTCTCTGTTATTTTTTGTTATTTGCATTTATTTGCTTTTATTAACAGTTGAACGCAAACGTTTTTTCCGCCTGGGCGCTTACTCGTACGTGCATTATAAGTACAATATTAAAAAACTATGTTTAAAACTGAGGAGCACACCCTTTTTATTGTTATTTGGGGTGCCTAAAACCGAAAAAAATAAGTTTTGTGAATGTGCCTCAACATTAAATTTTGTAATTTCTATTTAGCTAAACGTTATAAGTTCCAGAGAAGTACTCGTATCAATAGATTTTTTAAATCACTTCTTATCAGAAAACATTCTGCACAGAGAAAAAAGTTTTAGAATTTTTACAATACTTTTAGGAAAAATTACTAAAAAGTTAATAAAAGTTATAATACAAAAGTAGAAAAAATTACTAAACAGTATGATAAAAATTAGATTTCATAAATTTTACAAAACTTTAATCTAAATTTTACCTAGAAAACTAGTAAACTTTATTAGATTGGAGAAAAATTTTTCCTGTACAATATAGTAATTTAGGAGTACGCACTGTACTGCGCATGCGCGCTACCATCAAAACAGCATAACATCGCGACGACTCATTCTAACCTGCAATTTTGTTGAAGAAAACTTGCTTTAGATATAGTATAGATAAGTTTTTTTATTAATTACTTTGATCAACACTTAAATAATTATCGATAGATTATTATCCAATTTGTTTTAAAGTTTGATAAGAATAATTCACTTTTATAAGTATTGTTATACTGTAAAATATGTAGATACTTGTCAATACTTGTCACTTCGGAGGCCCAGGTTCGATTCCCCATTCCGGCAAGATTTTTTTTATCGTTTAAATTTAATATTATTTAATCATATCTGTTTATTCTTAGGGTAACTGTACCGGTTCCTGCGGATTTTTGACATTGGTCAAGTTTGAAGTGAAAATTAATATGTTAAAGAAATCAGTAATGCTTTAATTTTTTTTCCTAAGAACTCTTTAAACCTTTTCGAATAAATAAGTATATTTAAACGGAAGAAATATATGATCTAAATATACGAAATTCCAATTTGAAAAAAAAATCACGGATGGGTATTATGTTTCAAATACTCTGATTCAATTACTGCGGAGTTTTGATTACTGCGGCCCAATTACTGCGGATTCATTTATAAAATATTAATTTACAGAAGCATTAGGATTACAAAACAAAGAAATAATTTTATTAATTTAGGATAACGCTTGTACAACTTTTTATTGCGTTAATACAAATTTAGCAACAATAATCATTTTTTAGGCACGACCGCTACTCGGGAAAGCCTTATAATTTCACCAGAGCGAAAATTGTAAGAATTCAAATACTGAAAAATTAATGTGTAAAAACCATGTTCCACTCAGAGCGAGTGCGTTTTAAGCGTTTTCTGAGATGTATGTATGTCTGTATGTCCGTATGTACTCAAGTTTCTCGATTATCTCAATGAATTTTCGACCGATTTCATCGGGATTGCGGGAAAATACTCCTCTAATATACCTAAGTGCTGATTCTATATTGAGATAGATCGATGAAAAATTTTTCAATTGCGAACACAAAGAAATATCTCAAAAAATCGATTTTTAAGCCTAATGTCTAGAAAAATTAATTTTTCTTACTCGCCCACCCGAAAGTACGTACTTCCGGCCCGCATCTCCGAGCCGAAAGAGAAACTTTCGCATCCTATTTTAGACCAACCGCGCGCTCTGATTGGCTGCCGAAATTTCCTAACCCGCGGCGCTTGAGCGCCCGCGCACATGTCCGAGGAAAGATGTTTGTGCGGTGTGAAGGTTAGACACGTACGAAATAAACAGAGGAAAGTGCACGGGTGACGAGAAAAAAGTTAGTTGAAATAAAAAGTGGTTTTGTTTGATCGTGGTTATTGTTTTTTCCTCTTGTTTTCTACACGTACTTTCGAGTCGTGTAGAAACAATTAAGTAAACGTATGGATGGGAGTGTCCGAGGAAAATATGTTTGTGCGGTGTGAAGGTTAGACACGTACGAAATAGACAGAGGAAAGTGCACGTGTGACGAGAAAAAAGAGTTAGTTGAAATAAAAAGTGGTGTTGTCTTTTTTTAATGAATGTGTTTCTGATGCCCGCCCCGACCAGCAAAACCTCGGCTTCGCCTCGGTCTTGCAAATGTCGGGCGGGCATCAGACCATCTGTACAATAGCGAAAGTAGCAGACGCCCAAAAAACCAGCTCTCTACGCCGGGCCGAAAGAAAAAACAGTCGGTAATATCGACCGAGCTACCCAAAGCGGCCGACAGAGGCACTACTATCGAGCGGGCCGAAAGAAAAACTAACACTCAAACACAGCTAGCAGACGACAACGCAATTTTATCAATTATTTAACAATTACAGAACGTACTTTCGGCCGAGGAGTAAGAAAAATAGTATACAATACTTGGACCGGAAATTGGATGCCCTGGCCGTGCGTTATGACGCCCTCGGCTTCGCCTCGGGCGTCATACCACGCACGGCCCGGAAATCCAATTTCCGGCCCACGTATAGTAATATACTATTAAGCTAATATGTATAGGTCTATCTGCTAAAACTAATTAAAATACAGCTTTTTTATGTTGAACACTTTTGTACGAGCAATATTTGCCAAGATAACTGCGAAAAACGGCCAAAAATGGTCAAAAATGAATGATTTTCGGCTATAGCTTCCCAGGATTTGATTTTACACAAAAATGTTAAATACAAAAGTTGTATATAATATTAAAATAAAACTTTTTCCCATTTAACATTTTTATGTAAAACTGACGAATCAGACTTATAAAAACGATTTTAAACGCCTAAATATACATAAAATGGACGATTTTCGGCTACAACTTGACAGAATTTTATTTTACACAAAAATGTTAAATGTAGAAGTTGTAGATTATAAAAAACAAAACTTTTTTCCATTTAACATATTAAAATTAATACCTTACGAGTAAAATTAATACCTTACGAGTTAAACATATAGAAACGATTTTAAACGCCTAAATATACATTTAATTTTCAATTTCAAATGGCAGTTGAATTAAAAAGCAAGAAAAAAGTGTAAATGTAAATTACTTATGTAAATCTAGCTAGTGTAAAATAAATGTGAACTTGCTTTTGACATTATATAAATAATAAAAATTACATTAAAATTTGAGAACTATTTTTTTTAAATTTTGTTCAGTGTTGAAAAAATACTAAATTTGATTTTAACTTTGTATACGAATGAACGTATACGGAGTTTATATTGTTAGGGTTTGTTAATGAGGAGAAATAGTATGGAATTAGACTTTATGAGTCTATGCAAACAACTGTTCCCGAAGGTATGGTTGATGGCAGATAGAATGTGAACGTAAGTACTTACGGATAAAAATGTAAGTAGTAAGGTGTCTTATTCTCAAAATAAGACGAGGCAATAATAAGCAATGTAAGTATTGGCAAAAGGTACGGGTAACGTAATATAATGTGTAATATTGTGCACGTAAGCAACGTGGTACAGAAAATAATACGAGAGCTTCTCTTATTATAAACAAATGCACTATAAAGTTTAAGCAAACAAGGCAAGTAAAAGTATAAGTGTAAGCAAAGCAATGTTTAAGTGTAGGCAAAGCCAAAATAATGATTGGCGAGTAGACGGCGAGTGCGTGGCGCAGGCCGCTACTTAAGCACGTGGGGTGATGTTTTTCATTGAAGGTCGCGCGCTCGGCGCTTCCCACCTAGCGGTGACTTTGGATACTACAATTCCGAACATACCGCCCGCTTTCGTCCATACAATGGACGAACAGAATTCGTTTAACAGAAATTTAAGCCGATCTGAAAACTAAGATTGAACTGTTGCAATTGGAGACGTTGAGGTGTTAAGTTTGGCAATAGGTCCGCTAGTAATCCATCCGAAGATTGTGCGTTGGGCCATTGGAGTTCCGGAAGGTCCTTTGACCAGTCCGTCGAGCAAGATCTCTGGGAAGATGTCAGCTCCAAGTAAAATATCAATTTCAGCAGGTGTTTCTCTGAAATCGTCCGCTAATTCTAATCCCTTCAAATTGGTCTAGGCATTCTTTAATTTATGGCATCTTTGCGTGTATTTTGTAATAAAAGGAAGTACTAGTGCGTTTAACTGCAAATGTGCTTTAGGGTTGAAAGCCGATGTAAGTTGCAAAGTGGTTCGGCCCTTAGCAGGGATGTGAGAATAACCTCCAATACCACTCAACGGCACTGTCGTGGCAGAGTATAGTTGTTCAAGCTTCTTTAATAACACCTCGGATACAAAAGAACTTTGGGATCCAGGATCTATCATAGCTCGAGCAGTATGAATTCTGCCATCAGCATCACGTAATTTCACCAACGCGGTAGCCAGAAGAACAGGTTCTACACCGGAGCTTTAAGCTACTAAACTTAGTTGCAGCTCAGTGTTGGTAGTAAAAGAGGGGCCAGTGAAAGCGACGTGATTATGTATGGGTTCAATGGTAGACACGTGAGAACTTGTATTTGTATTTTCGTGAAGAAGCGTATGGTGTTGTTTGCTACATATGATACATCTTCTGTCAGATCGGCAATTACTGATCGAGTGAAACCCTAGACAATTGAAACATAATTTCCTTTTTTCTACGGAGATTTTTCGCTCACTTGCGGTTTTGGCTTTGAAGGCGTCGCAACGGGTAATGAAATGTGCGTCTGCACAAAGGACACACTTGTCGGTGAACGTAGCATGGGAGCTAATTGATCTGTTTTCTGGAGTTTTGGATTTACTTAACTTAGGCACGGAGGTGATTTCTAAAAAATCAATACGTTCGGTGATGAACAGACTAAATTGGACAAAAGTAGGGGGATCAGCACTTTTATTAACTTGTTTTTCCCACTCGCATAAGGTTTTGAAATCAAGCTTATGAGAAATGATAGGCACGAGAAGATCGTCCCATTGATTGGTTGGCCTTTTGAGTTGCTCTAAAGCGGAGATGGCATTTGTTGTTGAATTAAGAAGGGATTGTAATTGAGATGGAGAATCGGAATTTACGGCAGGCAAATCGAGTAGTGTCTTGGTATAAATGGCAACAAGTCGACGTTTGTTTGTATAGTGATCTTCTAACTTTTTCGAGGCAATAGGGAAGTTGAGATCTGTAATTTGAATTGCTTTGAGCATATCAGCTGCTTCTCCTTGAACGTGCGTTTTCAATTGTTGTAATTTCTCTGAATTAGAGAGCCGTTCATCTTTGATGATGGTAGCTTTAAATAGATCTTTAAAATCTAGCCAGTCGGTGAATTTACCGGAAAAGGTAGGAACTTCAATGTTAGGTAACTTTCTTGTGGAGACTGGTTGCTGCGCATTAGGCAGATTAGCTTCTTGTGGGAATTGTTTGAGCCACTGGGCTATATAGACCACTGCATTGATGTAACCGTCTTCTGTTATGCCATAGCAATCATTAGCAAAATAATCATTCTCGCTAGTACTTTCGTATTTCTGGGATAGGACAATAGTGTGATTTTCTTGGAACTCCTTCCAATTTTTCTCTAATATCGTTAGCTTAGCTACGAGAAACTCACGAGTAATATTGTCTTTTCCAGCTTTCTTGATATTGTCACTTGAATTGCAGATTCGTTTGAATAATTCGAACTGACGTTCGATGGTTTGCGAAAGTGAAAGTGAAGGAATTTTGATTGAAAGAAATAAGCAGATCCCTGAGTGTTATGAAACTAGTGCGTAAGTGGATTATTTAGGTGGTGTGACTTTTTCGCACTCGCTTCGCTCGTGCAAAAAGTCATACCAGCTAAATAATCGACTTTCCCACCCGTGTCGAAATGTACTATTAAAAAATCATCTACTTGAGAAATAGTTTTATCCTTTACTCTTATGAAGGCGTAAACTTTTCTTTCAATTGCCATTCGTTTGACGGGAGACAGCAACTTCATAGGAAGTTGCTGTCTCGGAAGTGTTTTTTTGCCTCCTCACACATCTTTTGGCTAGATCTTCCAGTCCATATACCCCATTGCTTAATAATGACAAGCATTTAAAGGGATTTTTTGTTTTAAAGCTATCATTATATGACACAGGGTTGCAATAGACATTCAGTCCGATGTGTACATTTCCATCAGCATCATATATTAATTCTTCTTCTTCTCCCTTTTTGAAATAATAAATCTTGTCATGTACACGAAATGTATCAAGTGTATCGTTGCAGAGTGCAACAGCTGAAAATAAATAAGAGTATAATTATGAGAAATAAAAAAAGAAACACACACAGCTTTGTTACCTTGATCACTTTCTTTGTTTAAGTTTTGATTGTAATTTCTTTCCAGTCGTATATCTTCATTACGAGCTTCTCTTAATTGGTGCTCTAATTGTTTTATTCGGATAGATTGATCATGTATGATCTTTTGTTCGCTGAACTAAATAAATTAGTACAAAATATAATCAAATATTAAATTCTAAATTTGAGAAAAATATTTATAATTATTCTTACATTACTGTCACCTCTCAAAGGTGTTGATGCTGCTTGAATTTTGTTGATTAACATGTTATCATCTTGATCATCACCCGAATCATTTAAACCATCTAAATAATTTCTAAAAATTGTATTATTTACAATGACTTTATTCTTTTTCACAAGTTTCAAATTCATTTTTCTCTCTCTTTTAGCATTTTTAATGATTTCTGCATCATCTAATTTTTGTATAATCTCACTTTCTGATTCAGTGACCTTTTCTGGGACTGAATTATTGTTAATTGAATCAGAATCAGTAATTGTTTCACTGAATGTTGGAATTGAAAATCCTTTTTCAGTAGCTTTGTTTACATCATGACAGATGAATAAAATTATTTTGAAAAATTATAATAATTTTTAAAAACTTAATACATACGTATATGAGTGCTACTATATAAGCTTTTATTTTTCTAAGAAATATACTTGTATTTTACATGTATCTACATATATGGAAGCGAAAAAAGAAGAATAATAATCATAGGAAGATAATGTAAAAATGTAAAATACGTGTATATTTCTTAGAGAAATAAAAGCTGTGTGTGTGTGTGTGTGTGTGTGTGTGTGTGTGTGTATGTGTGTGTGTGTGTGTGTGTAAGAGAAAAATAAATAAAAGATATATACTATTAAAATATTTACTAACCTGCTGCATATATACAAAGCATTTTAACTTTTCACCTCCTGGGCTACGTTTGATCTTAAACGTTTTATTCTTATAAATTTTCTTATTTTCTCTGTAGGCATTGAAGTCAAATTTTTTAATACTTCTTGATGGCATTTCTCTGACAGGTTGATCGCCTGTTTTAGATGGCAGTACATGAATATAAACGATAATGGTGTAAAAATAACAAGCAAATCGTTTCCTTTAGGATATTGTGGAGATTCAGTAGCACGATGTGCAATGCTCAACATGAAGAAATTTAATGGCATTTTTGGTTGTACTTTCTGTGAACATCTAACTGTGAACATTAACGGAACTAGAAAGTATCCTATGTTGGAACATGTTCCTAAACCGAGAACAGACAAAAGTATAAAATATCAGATGGTGCTTGCTGCAGAAAGTAGTGAAAATATCACTGGAGTATGGGGGCCTTCTTGTTTAAAAACCAATATAAAAAATAAAAAATTATCAAAACCTGCAAAGCTACGTGCAATTTTTTATAAGGATGTGCGTGTTTTTTACAAACAAAAGGACGTAACTTTGCAGGTCTTGATAACTTTTTATTTTTTATATTCGTACCTCCCCCTAAAATTGAACAAGGAAGAAAATGAGACCTTACAAATTAAAATCGGATAATAATTGAAAAATATTCCAGTGTTTTATTGAAGTTTTGTTTAGGTGGCTGTATTTACTTTAAGGGAAGTTCAATTTTGTTATAAAAAACTTTATTCGTTACTTGAAGTTCCCTTCATTCAAGTTATACCTTTACTTGTATTACAGTATGCGAAAGAATCATATTAATAAAGCTTAAAATTAACTCGGAAAAACCGGGAAGGGCCACCTTAAAGGTAGTTGTGTCCTTAGGGTACGGTCTACAATGACGCAGGATGTCATTACAATAGTTAATGCATCATAATCTAAAAAAATCAGAGTAGCGCATGTGTGTATAGAAGAATGTGAGTACAGTATATGCCTATAAATAATACGCAAGCATACAGTTACTTGAAAAACGCATTTTTTTGTATGTTTTCCTCTCTCGAATCTGTCTTAGCTCAAATATTCCATACTTATACGACCTTTACAATAGCTTTTCTCGGAAACTATACGTGTTATATCTCTAAATTTTGGTGACAAGCTTTTAACCATAACGATAAATAATAGGTTCGTTTTTTGTTATGATCTTAAGGTGATCTTACACCTAAAAATTTTGAAAAAATCAACTTTTTTTTATTGAATTTTTTAATTATATTATGTTATTCTGAACCTAACAAAACTAGTTTGGATCAAAAATTAAAATAATTAAAAATGATATGGTTAAAGACGTGTTCTTGTTTATGCACATACTGATTGTGCACATATTAATTGTGCACACTTTAACATTGGTATATATCTACATATATAGATCTGTACCAATGCTATCTGTGCACAATAAATATGTGCACAATCCTTATGTGCACAAACAAGAACATGCTTGGTTAAAAGAGCTTTCTATCTTCAAAATGACAAAAAAATTGATTTTTTTTTTTATTTTGCCTTTTTTATGCTTTTACGCTTCTGATAGGAAAACATTTACTTAAATGTGTTTTAAAATATTAAAACGCATTATTTAAGCCATACTAGTATAAGGATAACAAACTAATTAAATTTACATACAGGATTTATTGTAAAAATAAAATAAACCATATTGTGGAATTCGAAATCCAGTTGAATCGTCTTGTGACAATTTTGCACTTCTGTTCTAGTAAAGTGACCATTCCATGACCAAAATTCGACAGCAATTTACTATATATGAATACTCCCTTTTGTACCTATATATAACTTGTCTGCTAATACCAGTGTAAACACAGTTGCACAGCTGACAGCTCATATAAGCAAAGATACATAACAATGTGATTTCAACAGTTTGTTTTGCAGAGTTTTTGCTTTCTGATAAAGAAAGATTTGTTTCTTAGTGCTTGATTATTTGTATTCACAAGTGAATTTAGGACCAAAAATTTAATGTATTGTATATGTGAAGATATATGTCTGAAAAGTATAAGTGTAATTATAATCCAAGCGTGAAGTGACAGTTTTGTTTAAATTTGGAAAGTAGTTTCAGTTCAAGATGGGAATGCTGTATGAAATTTAATACTGAAAAACATGTGCATTGGCAAGATTGAATTAAGTATTTTAAAGAAGAGACAGTAAAATTTTTTATCGCATAAAAATAAATACATCTTTTTTCTAAGAAAGATGAAAGTGACATATTAAGTCTAACTCACTATAGGATATATAATTCAATTCAGAAGATTTGTGATGTAACGCGTGCGCGAGTTAGGTAATTCGAGATTCGAATTACCCGCGCGGAGCAGACATGCTCACTGGGGGTGCAAGTGCGCGAGCATTCTGATCGGATTAGAACGGTCTCGCGACGCGTAATATGCCCGTTGCGTACCCGCGAAGCTGCTACGGCTTTACGCGAGTCACGGCAGCCATCTTCGTGTCTACCATCGCGCGGTAAACATCTCCTCCGTGTCTCTCTTGAGTTACCTCGTCCGCGCCGTCCTATTTTTTTTATAGTCACCATGAGTGTAGTGGAGGCGCCGAACATAGTGTATGCGCGTGAAAGAGAGACAGAGAGAGAACGATCCCGAGCCGCGTGAGCCACCTCTTTCACGATCTCGAGGTACCAGCGGTCGCCGCGTTAGAGCTCGAGCGCGATACAGACGACCACTGGTACCTCAAGATCGTGAAAGAGGTTCAACAGAAGCCGCGAGACTTTCCCACTTTCAAGCTGGCGGGGGGGAGACTGTACAAGTACAACCCTAACGAAGTCATAGACGAAACTTTTGGCGACGACGATGCATGGAAGTTAGCAATCCCTCACGAAAAGCGATGCGAAGTACTGAGAGAATGCCATGACTTTCCAACTGCTGGGCACTTGGGCCGCGACAAAACTCTAGAGAGAGTAAGGCGGAAGTATTATTGGCCACACATGTCCCGAGATGTGGCCAGATACGTGAACCAGTGCCAAATTTGCCAGCAGTGCAAAGTCAAACAGCGCGCTCCAGCAGGATTCATGGGACGTCGCATTACAGAACGTCCATGGCAAATCGTGGTCAGCGACATTATGGGACCCCTCCCTAAAACCAAGCACGGCCACGAATACATTCTCATCTTCCAGAACCTGTTCACACGCTGGATCGAAGTAATTCCGATAAAAAGGGCAGATGGCAAATCGGTGATAAAAGGGCTCAACGAACGAGTATGTCTGCGGTTCGGAGTCCCCGAGGTGTTTCTCTTCGATAATGGGACTGAATTTAAGAATGCACCCTTGGAGGCATACTTAAAGGAGAGAAACGTGCATCGCACGTTTACATCACCATATCACCCTCAAGCCAATCCTGTTGAGCGTGTGAACCGAACGGTGAAGACCATGATCATGTCTTACGCTGAGGAGAATCACCGGTCCTGGGATGAGCATCTGAACGAGCTGGCGTTCGCGTATAATACGGCAGAACACAGCTCTACCAAGATAAGTCCTGCCATGCTCATTTACGGCCGACAGTCTGACCCACCGAAGACACTAAGGCGGGAGGAAGACAGGTTAGCCGAAGAGCAAGGGCAGCAAGAGGCGATAAATAATTGGGTGGCGCGCATGGACAAGCTCCGCGAATTGCACGTTCGGGCAGCGGCCGACGCGCAAGCGGAGCAGGCGAGACAAGCCAAATATTATGACGCTCATCGTCGACCTCCAGAATTCTGTCTAGGCGATCGTGTATGGAGAGAGAATAAGGTACTATCCTCAGCAGCTGAGGGGATTTCTGCCAAATTAGCCCCGAAGTACGCGGGGCCCTACACGATTGTGAATATTCTAGGCGAAAACCCCTATGAGATCCAAGGTGAGGATGGTCGAACGATCAGTCCAGTCCATACGCAGCAACTCAAGCGATACGTCTCCGCAGAAGAGCCCAAGAACTACTTGGACAAAAGTAGTCAAGAAATAGCCCAGTCGCTACCACCGAGGGACTCTTCAGCCGAACGTAACGTGCCAGCGGGCAACAGAGTTAGCCAGGGGAATGTACAGCCTCGGGCGACGGCTAAGAGGCGCGGTCCACCTCGTAAGACCGCGCTATTAGTTAGGCCAGGAAAGCGTGCGAGCGACGGCCGACCTACGCGTGTGATCGGTCCAACAGAGTCCAAGCGAGGGCCAGGGAGGCCAAAGGGCTCGAAGAAGAAGCCTGCACCTACTGCTGTCGGGCCAATTAGCCCCCGTCGAACCAGAGCGTCCAAAAAGCGCTAACTGTGCCGTCTAAGAATTGTGCCGTCCGTACTAACCCGTGTTCGTCCTTGTTTTCCGATCCTCATACTCACCTCTTTCCGGGATCAATTTTCCTGTTGCAGGACATGCCAGGCCTGACTCCAGAGGTAGCGGAGACGGCGAAACGGGTGATCGCTGGATTAATCCAGTGTCAACCTGACCCCGCCGTCATCGACTTCCTGGAGCAGGTGGTGGAGGGGATAGATGTGGTGACGCTGAAACCTCCACCAGTGGAAGAACCCTCCACCCTAGTGATCGAGGAGATAGAGGCACCGGAGCCCAGAAGGGGACCTTCAAGGCCGGCCGACACAAGCGCCGGTCCGTCCCCACTCGACCAGCCGAGCCGATTGGTGCTGGCCGAGTCCCCGAAGAGGAGGCGGCCCGAGCCCATCATTGTGCGCCGGAAGTTGACGCCGACGCGGCTCGGGCCGCAAAAGGAAAAAAAGAAGATGCTTCGACCCAGGCCCCAAAAGGAGCACCGACCGATGAAGTCGGTGCGGCCTGGGTCCCGGTGGAGCAGGCTCTAGAGGAGGCGCGGCGCCTCAGCAAGTCCTCGCGCGCTGCGGAGGACGCTGCCCTGGCCGTACTGGAGGGTTTTCTCCAATACCACAGTAAGGCCGGCGAGCAGCAAGCCGGTAAATGGGTGGGGATGGCCCAAGGCCGGCGTGAAGAGCTCGCGGCCACCGCAGAGGCCAGGGCCGCCAGGCTGCGCCGCGCTGCCTTGCAGAAGGAGGAGGAGGCTCGTCTGGCACGTGCACAGGAGCGCATGGAAGAGGCCAGGCGAGCCAGGGAAAAGGCGGAGGTGACGGCGCGTCGGGCCAAAGAAGAGGCCCAGCGTCGTCTCCTACGAGAAGAGGAGCGCCTCCAAAGGGCGTTCGAAGAAGAGCAGGCGGCCCGGGAGGCGTTAAATGCACAGGCGCTTCCCCGGAGCTTCATGTGTGGCAAGCTTGGGGTAAAGAAGTCGAAGCACTGCCCCCACCAAGCTCGCCACAAGGGGCACCGGACTTACTCCCGGACCAGCTGAAGAGGGTTAAGCCCAGAAGAGTTTTTTTTATGTTTTTTTTAATAAAATTTAAAAAAAAATCCAGTGACTCCAATTCTTCCTAATTCCCTTTTCGAACCTCCTTCTACTAAAGCCTTACCACCCTACGTATAGGTACGACGACGGCCATGGATGGCAGAGCTGCTCACAGGTCCCCTAAGCAGCGTCTGGCGGGGGGGTGTAACGCGTGCGCGAGTTAGGTAATTCGAGATTCGAATTACCCACGCCGAGCAGACATGCTCACTGGGGGCGGGCGCGAGCATTCTGACCGGATTAGAACGGTCTCGCGACGCGTAATATGCCCGTCGCGTACCGGCGAAGCTGCTACGGCTTTATGTGAGTCACGGCAGCCATCTTCGTGTCTGCCATCGCGCGGTAAACATCTCCTCCGTGTCTCTCTTGAGTTACCTCGTCCGCGCCGTCCTATTTTTGTTATAGTAACCGTGAGTGTAGTGGAGGCGCCGAACATAGTGTATGCGCGTGAAAGAGAGACAGAGAGAGAGCGATCCCGAGCCGCGTGAGCCACACGAGACAGCGAGCGAGGAGCCGGCAGCCAGCCCGCCTGCCGACTCTATACAGCGAGTAAGAGAGAGAGAGAGAGAGAGACATAGCGCTCAACTATTGTGCGAGCGAGGGAGAGCGAGAGAGAGTCGAGTGCACCGGCTGCTCCTTCCAAAAGTAAGTCTTATACTCTCATCTCTCGCGTGATTATTGTAAAGGCTCGCACGGAAATCGCCCCGTCCAAGCTTTCTGTGCCGTGTACGTGCGGATGTGTGTCAGCCCGCCGTACTTTAACACCGCGCGCGATATTAGCAGCTTCGCCGCGCGCCGTATCGTTCGCGCGTTTGAATCTTAACTGTCGCGCGCGAACTAACTTATTGTTTTAACTAGCACTTGCTAGGTGCTTCTAATTACTATTGGTTCTAATATACTGTGATATCTAGTTACTCGTCGCGTTGTTCATTACAACCTGTCCTTCTCCTGGATACCGCCGCCTCCGCGGGAAAACGACTCCGCCGGCCGTTTTCATATCTGAGCATAACGGCCGCGCGCTTTACTGTTCGAGCGCGCGCTTTTCGCTCAGCGATCCAATTAGTTGGAAAGCGAAGTTCGCGTGCGATCTTCGCGTTGTTTTCGGGATTCCAGGAGCAGATCCCCGGGCAAGTCATTTTAGTCTGACACCCGCGGCACCGTGTTCTAGGGCATCGCTGGCCTGTGGCTTGGTGGGATTTTCCCCCACTAGCCATCCCGTTACAGTGAATTGCAATAAGTGTCAAGATGTATCTATACACATAAAAGTGACAAGCCGGCTCACAAGAATACAGACTTAAATTCAAGATATTTTTAATATTTAATATGTGTAATCAAGTGAAAAAATGGGCTTATCGGCTTTTATGTACTTACGTACTTTTGTCTATGACAGTGATGGCTTCTTAAGTTTCGATTTGGATAGTTGGGATTTCATATTTCATAAGACGTGGCGCATATTCTATATTTATCTTAGTATTATAAATAATAATCTAACTCAGTACAATGTGTTAAAAAGTGATTCAACAGTCCACGAATCAAAAGTATAAAAGAAGGACAGATTGAGCAGTAACTTTTAATGGAACGAATGCTGCTAGCTTAGCAATAACTTTTCATGGAACGGATGCATGCAAGGTGCCAGAGCTTCTATAACCATTTTACATGGGAGAACAGACAACAGATATACAGGAAAGTGAGTTTCAAGAAGGAAAAGAATGGAGATCAAATGACTGATTATTTTTGGAGTTTTATAGTATTTTTCTTTGCAGGCTTATTTCTCAAAATATCATTTTTTAAAGTTTGTCGTAACTTTTCTCTGAGACTGGTCAATAAATTTTCATGAGACAAAGTGCAAATTGTTCTTAATTTATGTAGTTATGGGCGTAAGAGTTGCAATTTTAAGGTTTTCATGTATAAGTATTTTTTTCATGGCAAAAACCCTAAAAATTCAAAAAACTGCAAAAAATTATTGCAAAAAAATCAGTTTTTGTCATGAAAAAAATACTTATACATAAAAACCTTAAAATTGCAACTCTTACGCCCATAACTACATAAATTAGGTACAATTTGCACTTTACCCCATGAAAATCTATCATGCGGTCTCAGAGAAAAGTTATGACAAACTTTTTTTCTTGAGAATCCTATAACTGAGGATAAAATGAGTTTAAGGACCTCTGTCTTGGCTCATTTTATTTAAAATAAGTTATATTTACAATATATTTTGATTATTTTATTATAATAATAATTTTTATCATTTTTAGGTAATTTTGGCCAGAAAAGCCTATAAGTGTAAGACAGCCTTAAAAGAGTTTTCTATCTTCAAAATGAAAAAAAAATTGATTTTTTTTTATTTTGCCTTTTTTATACTTTTACGCTTCTGATAGGAAAACGTTTACTTAAATGTGTTTTAAAATATCAAAACACATTATCTAAGTCATGCTAGTATAAGGGCAACAAACTAATTAAATTTACATACGGGATTTATTGTAAAAATAAAATAAACCATATTGTGGAATTCGAAATCCAGTGGAATCGTCTTGTGACAATTTTGCACTTCTGTTCTAGTAAAGTGATCATTCCGTCACCAAAATTCGACAGCAATTTACTATATATGAATACTCCCTTTTATACCTATATATAACTTGTCTGCTAATACCACTAGATCTATTACTTTAAAACTTACTGTTTGTTTTAATACTATCATTTGATATATATTTAATCGATTTTAACACGAGTATATTTTTTGCGCAATAAACTTCAACACTTCGAACCGATGTTTTATAATTATATGCTGTTTTGCAGTGATAGATGTTATAAACGCTCGGTTCAGCTTCACCTGTTGACTTTCGGCTTCGTCTGGTGATTTTTTCGTTATAACCATACCGTATAAAATCTTAGCCATTTTTAGCAGAAAATCCTCCTGCTACAGACAGATTTTCTTTGATGCAAGAGGATTTTTTTCCGAGTGTAGATTACTATATTCATCCGTAAGAAAATTATCATCAATTGTAATAACGTCTCTACTTCTTGAAATCCAAATTTTTATATCAAAAAGCAAGATTTAAGTACTCTTAGGTGACACACTCAAATACAATAAAGTGTACTTCATAAGTATTTGGTCTACATTTGATATATCTCCAATACAAATCACAGTTAAGTTGAAGCAGTCTTTTGATCAATATAAATTTCTAAAGAAAGCTGTTTTAATTCATTAAAATAGCGTTATTTTGCTTAAAGTTGATGCAATCTTCAAATCAATATTCTCAGCTTAAAAATTACTTTAAAATAATCTTAAAAGACATGGATAGAGAGGGCATTAAGCATATTTCAAGAATATGTCTTTATATTATATGAATCTTTGAAATGAAATGCCGAAAAAGTTATTTACAATTCATAACATTGGTTAATTTTTCGAAAAAGTAGCTATTTTTGCAAATTTGCATTTTTAAGTCAAAAATAATTCATGAGTAGTTTAAAAACACACAATTTAGAAGAAAATCAAATGTACTTGGTGGTTCTATGAAAATATCATTGAATCCGGACATTTTCAAAAAATATATATATATTATTCTACAGATGCTGGCAATTTTTTTGGTATTTTTTTCAATACAGGTTGCTAGGCTCATTTTTGAGTAAAAAAATTTTTGAAAATGTATACTTTCACATGTAAATATAGTAGAACCATTTGCTTTGCGTATAAACTACTAAAATTAATACCGAAATCGAATGCGGAGGAAATTCAGTAAAGAGATGATTAAAACTCAAGCTTTAATCTTTGTAATGATATCATAAAATTGTATGGAGCCACGATAATTTTCGAGATAATTAATTAAGAATACGAAAATCTGTGTAAAAGTACTTAGATAGATTAGGCTGGCGTAATAGTACGCCAATATACGTCATATTTTCCGTTTTGAACACGTCTATACGTTATATTTTCCGTTTTGAACACGTCTATGACTAACGATGTAAATCATATGCTTGTACACCCGAGGGAAGTTGATTCTTCCCAAACGTGCCGGGTAATTTCAAAATCCTGTAATCCCATTGGATAATTCAAGTGTAAACATTAAACCTCCATTGGAGTCGTCCAATAAGATTAAATACACTATTTAGATTAAATACACTATTTAATTATTTTACACTTTAAAACTTAATTTTATGAATATTAATAACACAAGTCTAATAAGACAATTTTAGTTTGTATTTGTGGATACTAAATTGACTTCAGAGTTTTTATAGAACCACCTTAAGAATATCGGTCTACATTTTGCATATCTTTAGTACAAATTAACCCTTTCAGTCACAGAAGCTGATATATCGGCATCCAAAATTGTTTTATATTTCTCATCATTTTTTTTTTTTATTAAATCATATCCCTCATTTTTTTTGCATTTTCTGTTAGATAAATACTTAAGCTTGAGAAATATAATAATACTTTTCGGATTTATAATTGTTTATAATTCTTATAAATAAATTTATGGCAAAAAATCATATTTTTATGAATTTAATTTGTGACTGAAAGGGTTAAAGAAAATAATTATTTAAAAAAAAAAAAAAAAAAACATTTATGCAAAATTTTTATTTTATCCAAATAAGATATTAAAATAATCCATTTGATTCCAAAATTTAATTAGTTCTAAGTTCGGACATATCTAAGATTATCTAAGTTCGGAGATCTAAGATGCATGTAAAATTTCAGCGCATTACATGCATCCGTTCAAGAGTTATGGTGGGGACAAAATTTGATTATATACATACGCACACACGTACATTTATACATACATTTTTAAAAACCTATTATTCTAACTCAGGAACCTCAAAAATATCGAAATTTCTCAATATTTTTGATTCGAATATTTTCACCGTTACAAAGCTTTCTCTTTGAGAAAGCAAAAAATCAACGCGATAAGTCTCAAATTGAACGTAAAGCTATTGTTTACGCTCAGATTGGTCAATTTCGTGAAAAAACTCAACTTACTTCACATTATTAGTTTGTTTATACCTTTATCTAGGTTTAAAGTTCAAAATACGCAAGACCTAAAGATACTGGAAACATAAACGAAATCACGGAGCGCGGAAGTGCTACAAAGGCAAGTTTGAGTCACTGGGTGTAAAAGAGGCCTGAGAGTGACTGCGTTTCCTTCATTTTGAATAATCATGGAGTTACATTATCTCATACTTCCCTTGAAAATATGTCACCTTGCTTGTTTTCGAATTCCGACTTTGTTTTTCAATGGATAACGTCTGAAATTTGTCCTACTCTCACGAGGAGAGTGTACTGCCTGCGGGTCAGAGAGTTTGCTCAAATTTCGGAAGTGAAAATATGAAGAAAGCCACAATAATAGACCGTAATCCTGTAAAAAACTCAAGTTATGGATATTTCAAGTCTTGTATTAAAAAAATGTTGAAAAACAGACTCTTCTTCAAACAATAATCAAACAATCTAAACAAATTGTATTATACAACTTAAAGAAATAGAAAATAAAACTAGAAAATAAAACTAGAAAAAGAGAGCTTTCATTCACTTTTTTCAGAATTAAATAATATTAATTTTTGCGATGGTAGTTTGAAGTTGAGCAAAGAAAATGCGCTAAGATATGAGCTGAATGAAGAAGCAGATCTTTACGAATTTTTGGTGTATTTTCTTTGTTTTTTAGTGTGTTATGGTCTACTATTGTGGCTTTCTTAATACTTTAACTTCTGAAAACATGTCCTAAAATTGGAGCAAAATCCCTGATCCGCAGGTAGTCCTAATAAAATTATGATGCTAATTTTCTGCAAATTTTAATTAACTCGCTCTTAATACGCTCCTGATGTGATCAGCCGCGACATCTACACATGCACGCCGGAGCATGTAAACAAGCATGATTCCACGTGCATGCGCAGTAAGCGCCTTTGAGAATGAGGTCGATAGAAATCAACTGACTTTCAGCATCATTTTCAATTTTTTTATCGGCAACACTAATTTTTCGCGGTCTTATGTGAATCTGCGTGAAATAAGCTATACCCTCATAGTTTTGTTACTATTTTACTGTTACTATCATAAGACCTATGTAAAAATGATACTTTTTTAACAATTTTTTTCTAGATAATGAGCTCGGAGACCTTAATATTTCTTGTTTGTAAAAGTTAGTGGGCTACTTCAAGATAGTAGTCTAATTTTTTTACGCGTTGTTTCTATTTTAGAAAATTCGCTGAAACCACCTTAAGAAAACTGTTAATAATAATATTCATTTAGTGTAAAATATATTGAGGTGGATACAAATCTTGATTGGTAGGGTATCGGTACTGCATCGGTTATTGCGAACGCTCTAGTTATTGCGGGAACGTATACATTACTGCCTAGCCTTTTATTGAAAATATTTATGAATGAAATGTAATTTACTCTCACAAATAAAGCCAATATTACAAAATTTAATTAAAAAATAAGTAAATCTATTGGTGAAGTAATAATAATTATTCGGCTACTCTAATATATCTTCATCCAAATCCCGGAATAATCATTTCCCCAACGCGGACAGTTGCTCTATAAGACAATCCCTTAAGTTACATTTACGTGTAACATACCATCATGCATTTTCAATAATTATCAAATCTTCATTATACTGTCCACCCTAATTCATAATCACGTATTTTTATGTGGCATTAAAGAAACCGAAAGAAATCCAAAGTAGGTAAGTCAGGCTAATTGTTTGATGCGCTTATCGGGCGTGCGGTATCGAAAGCCTCAAAAAATTGATGACTATATCCCAAGGCGAAATTTTGGTGGCTATGTTTGCATCGAAGGAGAAAGAGAGAGGCCGGAGCATAGGTATGAGAGAAGATTGCAGGGGCGCTCCCTACACTAATTCCCTATCAGGAGTCGGAATTATCTGCGCGTCAGAATCTCGTTTTCTGTCATTTAGGGCACAGCTCGCGTGATAAGAATTAAAAAAAAGGGTAGGCATCATAAAAAAACCTATTGAATTTCCGTTGGCGCTGATTTCAATCGAGTTCAGAGAACTCGTGAATTTCTACCCATCCCGACGCTCATTTCTTTGCTTTGCGTCAATTGGGAGTATAGGCAGGTTTAGACCGCACACTCAGTGCCTCTAGAGACTTTCGAAAAAGAACCACCACTAACAATAATCCTTCTCACGAAGAAATACGATTGTCGTCGCTTAATCAACCGCGAGAAAACAATGATTTTCTAAACCCCCCATCGTACGCGAAAGAGAGGTGGCTCAAGTTGCGGGTAAATAAGTAAAGCGAGAGAAGTCGTGTGGCTTGTGCTTTTTGCAGGTGAGTATATAGTAGTCGGCGGAGATTGGAGGTGAGCATATACGCTTCGGCAGAGAGAAGGGGGATGGCAGGGGGTCAGGGTGGGGTAAGGTAGAGAGGCACCGGTAGAGGGGGTCTCTGCGTGCTGCTGGTGCTAGTTGAGTTGTCGAACTGACACGCGCGCTCCCTCCCTGTCTTCTCTCCTCCAGTCACTCTCTCTCTCTCTCTTTCTCTCTCTCTCTGCGCTCCCACCAGTCGCTCGCTCGCTCGCTCGCCGCCGCGCCCCCTCTCCCTTACGTTATTTAGACTTTTCTCTCCCTAGCCGCACGCCCATCGGCGGCCAGCGCGCGGCGCGCACCAGTAGAGCTATAGAGCCCGTGAGCGAAGTACATCAGCAGCAGCAGCAGCGGCGTGCGAGTGCAGCAGATAAGTGCAGCATGTAGCGGACTGAGAACTGCAAGAGAGACTGTGTGCTATAGTGTTAGTGAGTGCCCGACTAGCATTCATCGTAGTCGCCGAGGAGAAGTCGCCGCAAACGAGAAAAAGAGGGGAGTCAGGATGCCGGAGAAGGAAGTGGCTTATCACCAGGAGGGTTTCTCCCTGCTGCCGCCACCGCCGGCGCCGCATCTCAACCATCCGCACTCGGCCTTCCACGCGGCTTTTCATCCGCACCATCCGCACCATCCAGCCGCTCCGTCGCCCTTCCACCCGCACCACGCGGCCGCCAGCCACGCGGCTGCCGCCGCAGCAGCCGCCGCCTGGGAACAGCATCATGCAGCCGCGGCCGCCCTCGCCTTTCACGCTCCCTCACCCCACCCGTGAGTACACCGCCACAAGCTTTTTATTATTGCCTTTATTAATCCTGCATTCCGATTACTCCGACACTCGATATACAAATGGCGAGTAACTCGTTCTCCCCGCTTACCGATTGTCAAACGATTGTCAAATGCGGTTTCACCTTCTGCGTGTAACCGTGCCTCGAGTGTCGCTCTCCTTCCTGTGATGCGATTCGAGTTACTTGCGCAAATGTCTTGTCGGACGGGGGACGGGCCAGTGCTAGTCTGGAATGCCTCCGCGCGCGCCCGTGCGAGGATAAAAATGGAGGCGAGCGCGACTCTGCGGCCTGCAATTTCATCGGCTTAAATGAGACAATTAGTACTCCCGCAGTTTAATGGCTTTGTTTTGTCCTCATACGCGGTTGTAGCCACATTGCGCCGAGATTGCGCCGGCGTTTTATTTTGCGTTTGGCGTTTTATTTTGCTGCTATTACCAGCTCGTGATTAAATTTAGTCGTTCTGGCGACGAGGCGGCCGATCGCGAAAGTCAATATCGTGAGAAAGTGACGAGAAGCCGCGAGCGGGTCCTGCATAAACAGAACCGAAGACGTAACGTCGAATGTGGGCAGCATATGTGAGGCGCGGTGAAGCTCCATTCCCCGTTGATTTTTGCTGCTGGTTTTGGAAAAAGCCGGCAGGCAGAGTTTTTTCAATAGCCCCCGTCAGTAATCCACACCTCGCGTTTTACGCAATAAAGTTGTAACAACGAAAGGGAGGGTCTAAGAATAAAAGCTACGGTAGTGTTTGAAGAAAGCGGAAACGGCCACGACCCCAAAATTGACATCGGAATTGACCCACGCGCACACACTGTTTTCGCATAAAGTCTCATAATACTCCTTGTCTAAATAAACGGGAGAGGCGCGCGCCACCGCGATCGTAAAAAGGCGGATTTCGCCAGAGCGGACGCCTTTATGACGCAACCGATTCACGTTTCAACGGAGCATCCATGAAATTTCGAACTTGTATCTAATTTTACATTTTATTAGGACCGCTGTGTAAGCGTAAAAAACAACTAAAGGGCGCATTTATAGTCGCGGTAAAAAAATTTGTACAACAAGCTGTGAAAAACAGAGAGAGTCGCAAGCGAGCGAGACGGCCGAGCGAGGCGAAACGAGTAAAATACGAGTCATAAAGATGTTAAATCGCCGCTCGAATCGAGTCCGGAACTTTATCAACGAATACAGTGCATAAGCCGAACGTGCTCTCTCTAAATGAAATTCAGTGAAAAATCACTATTTTAGAGTGTAAAGTTGGTCACTCTGAAATAGCGTTACATAGATTACTAAATAGTAGATACACTGATAATTTAGTGTACACACACTATTTGGGAGTGCATGTGCATGACTATTTCGACACTGCCCAACTTGACACTCTAATATAGTGATTTTTGACTGTATTTAATTTAGAGAGCATAATAGGGATTGCTCTAGACATAACCGCTTTCGTGCTGCCAAAAGCGGGATTTAGAGGAGAATTGAGAGAGAGAGAGAGAGAGAGAGAGAGAGAGAAGTTTGGAAGGGTGTGAGTAAGAAAGAGAGGATGGAAGAAGGGAAGGCGAGGCAGCGTAAAACAAGTGCCGCGGCGGCGCGATGTTGATCGAAGGCACACACTGCCACGTGGCAGTCGTTTGTCGGCTTTGCACCTGCGACTAGTCCCTTTCTTCTTTTGCTCTCAACTCTCTTACCTCCTCTCTCGACGATTAGGCCAAATGTTTTTCCCGCGCAAATAGAATTTGATCTCCTCCATCGCTTATTTACCCGCCGTGAAAAATTGCGCCCCCTTACGCAGTTGCTTTATATAAAAAATGCACTCTCTAAACCAATTGCTACTGCGCGTTGAAAAGAGCAACTTTGTTCATTTCCCCCCGATTATCGGCTGTTAACGCGGGCACGTACACCGTCGATCAGATGTTTATTCTGGGCAAACAGAAGCGCGTGCTTGGGTCTTTCTCGCTATTTATCCTGAAAATCAGCGAAGGACTGCGTTGCGTGTTTGCGCTGTAGGCGACGGCGCGCTTTATTTGCGCTTCGATTACAAGGATATGTACATACGATGAGCTTTTCGCTCGGACACGCTAAGAGCTTGTACCCGGCTTCCGCCAGCCGACTAGCCGACCGACTTTTCAAATAAAGCCGCTCATTTGCCAAGACAAATAATCTTGTGTTTGCACACTCCGGATATCGTGCGCGCCTCTCGTTATACACTGTTAAAGCAAACTCGTGAGCCGCCGCGCGCGTCTTTTCCGATGAAAATTTGACGGGAAAGTTGAAAGAGACGGAGATTGTAGGGCAGGGACTTTTGTCCGAAAGTTGTTCGTCTACGGGCCCCACTATGGCGCATATACGCGCGCTCGATTTTTTCTCAATCGGGGCACCATGCATCATCCGCTGGCACATCTTCCCCTCTCCGTATAAACTCGTCGCTCGAACACATTGCAAAGACATAGCCAAGTACCATATCGAGGACGAGTTGAGATTTCTTTCATCTCAACTCTATTTATTATTTGGCATTACGTCTTTTCGCTCGTTTCAACATTATATTTCCGCGTGAAATCAATGAGATCGCCCTCATGATCTAGTAGCCGGGCACATAAGTTTATCCTCGCTAAAACACAATCTCTTATATCCTACTGATGCGTAACGAATGGCTGGTAAAAATGCGTAACTTAATAAATGAGTCGTTTGTGTCTATACCTATACATAATTGTGTATCGGTGTGTCTGATTAAAATATAGAAATGTTGATGGAAAGTGAGTCGGAGTGTATGCGTATACCTCTGCGAGATGGATGTAAAATGAAAGGGGGCTAAACGAAAAGGGCAATTATTGTAAGCAAGAGAAGCTTGAATAAACGAAGGATATAGAGAGAGCTGTTACCTCCTCTCATTTTCCTCCCCTCCTCCTCGATGTCTCCACCCCCTCGCTAGCTGCGCGTCGGATGAAATCGGGATTCTTCCGTCTTTCTCCTTCTCCTCCAGCTTAAAAGGATAATTTAGTAATTATGGCCAGATGCTCACCTCCTATCCCCACGCTGAGGTTCTCTATTTCGCCGAGCGCGTGCGCTCACGTAATTACACCCTTCTATATTCTTCTTTTTAGCACGCAAGCAAATAATCCCTGGTGAAAATATTTTATGAAAAAAATAACAAGATGTTTCAAATCAGATATACTTAAAAGCAAATTTTTCCATAAAAGGTCAAACTATAACGTAATTATTATTAGTGGTTAATAATAAATTCATTATTATTCTTAGAATTTATTCTTCTTTTTTTTATGAAATAACTATGAATATTAATTAAATTTTTCTGTTCATGAATTTTTTATAATATATCTATAGTGTTTCATGGATAGGTAATCTAATACAATCTTAATGAATAGTAATGAATAACTGATTAATATATATGGAAGAGAATGGGTAAATCTTATTTTCCATGCTTATTGACGAATTTAAATGAAAACAATCACTGATTTGGAATACTTTCTTACTTTTTTCATAGAAATATTTTCACCAGGGATACGGCGAAGTGACTGCATGCCCCGTACTCTCGGACTCCATCTTGATCCGTCCGCGCGTGCACGACTTCTTGCCCTCGGCAGAGTACCGTACATTTCTTAATTAAGGAACGCGCAAGTGGGTACTGATTCGCGCGTGCGGTCAAGAGAGAGAGAGAGAGAGAGAGAGAGAGAGAGAGAGAGAGAGAGAGAGAGAGAGAGAGAGAGAGAGAGAGAGAGAGAGAGAGAGAGAGAGAGAGAGAGAGAGAGAGAGAGAGAGAGAGAGAGAGAGAGAGAGAGAGAGAGAGAGAATCGCAATCAATCCTCATAAGTTTTAATCAAAGCCCCAGTCAACAGCATCGATTGCGCGGCCGGCAGGCTGGCAAGAAAAGAAAATGAAACGACTACCTGGGTGGCAGTGTGCAACGAATGCTGCTGCTGCTTTTTATTAATTCGACTTTATTTATTTAAATTATACACTTCTTGTTTTAAAACTATGATGAAAATCACTTGTGATCGGGAGATTTTGGCCATGTAAAATATCGAATGATCAACTCTCTGGAGAGTTTAGCGCGTTCGGGAATGTTGTCAAAATACCATAATCCGTAGACGCGAGTGTAGAACGAGTGCTGCGAGTTTAATCTTTTTCTCTCGTTGAGAGATAACCGGATCCCGATGTGTATACGAATATACATAAGCCAAGGGAGAGACGCAAACAGTCGTATACTCCTCGAAAGTACTAATAAACGATAACTTTAGGAAGCATTAGTGTCACGCGCGTCTCTGATCTGAGTCGCAGACAAGTTAACAGCTCAGCCCGCGTTCTTTCGAGCCATCACTTTTTTTCACACTCGTTACTTATTTTCTATCCGCTTCGACTCGATTCGTCGCCACTTTTTTCTTAAATTTCTTTTTTATTCGTAACTCGAAGAATGCAAATAGTTTTTGTGCCTCTTCCTCCCGTTTCCTTGACTTTTGAAAGTCTCTCACAAATGAAAACGCAATGATATTGCGTATATATCGGAAAGGGATGACAAAAGAGTAAATGAAAAATAGTAGATAAGAGCTGATTTCTCAGAGTACATATACGCCTCATACGGGGCGAATTGGCGAGAAGGCGAGGCGCGGGACATACAGCATTAGCATTAGCGCGCTGGCTCCCAAGGGCATTAATCAAGATTAAAGACTGCGACGGCAGCGACAGAGGCAGCAGCCCAAATGCTCGCAAGCTCAAATGCTCCCCGCAGCTCGGATCCTTTATATGAGTTTCTTTTTCATTTTCTTCATCTGTCTCTGCTTCGGCTCAGTGTCTCACGAGCTACTCCTTTTTTTGCTGGCTATCCCTCTCGAGAGTCCGATTTTCTATCGTTTCTTTTGCCACGCGCTGACAAACTCTCATTTTTACAGGACGTTGCGCTCTCTCTCTCTCTCTCTCTCTCTCTCTCTCTCTCTCTCTCTCTCTCTCCCTCTCTTTCGCTTTCATCTTCGCACAAGATCCAGATCGAGCTTGTCGATGCGCTTTCCCGCGAAAAAATTCGTGCAAAGTTTTGTTTGCGCGCGTGCGTGCTCACAGCTCTAGCGTGAAATCGCGACGGGCCTGTTCTTAACTGCACTTGTACTCTTTTTCTCATTTTGTCTCCTTTTTACGCGCGCACGCGTGCGCGCCGAGCGAGTCCTGAGATAGAGGGAGAAGGAGAGAGAGAGAGAGAGAGAGAGAGAGAGAGAGAGAGAGAGAGAGAGAGAGAGAGAGAGAGAGAGAGAGAGAGAGAGAGAGAGAGAGAGAGAGTAGGGAGCGAAGGGGAACCGAGCACTTATTCTCGGGGCTTCGAGCCTTGTAATTATCCTTGCATGATCGACTATGTAATCGAGTTGCTAATCGCTTCATACGCTCGATCGTGTATGCGGAAAAATATCACTCGGCGCCTATCTCGTCGGCCGACCACGGACACGCGCACGAGCCCCAGATTATTCTTTCGTCTTTTCTTAGCCTTCCTGTGGTGCTTTTCCCCTTTTCTACTAAATTATTATCCATTAGCCGCGATCAGTTCGTCTAATAATCACGCTGGAGATATTTTAATGCCACAGTGCAAATATCGACCACAACTTACTCGTCTAGTGATAAACGTCTATTAGGAAACGTTTTCTTATATATGTAAATTACCAATCTGTCAATACTTTTTGCCACTATTAATAAACATTTTTTTATAACGTCAATGGCTTTCATTATAACTAAATTACTTTTAGCAACAATTTTTTCGATGTTTATTTTGTTTTTAAGTAAAAGAGTGGCATTCGTTTGCATATATATATATATATATATATATTATATAGTTCTAAGAGTTATTCGTGTCACGCAGACCTCCCTCGCCCCCCTCGCCCCCTCCCTCAGACCCCCTTCAGCCACCCCCCCTCAAAATAACGTAAAATTGTGATTTTTTTACGTTGTTTGGAGCATGGCAGAGCCCCCTTCACCCCCTCACCCACTCGTACCCTCCTCGCACCCCCATCAGACCCCTCTCGTTACCCCCTCAAACCCCCCTCAGACCCCCCTCATTTCTAAAACATATCTCAGATAAAATAACTTCACTGATCATTGTGCTCTATGTTGGTAAATTGTTACAATGCCCGCTCTCTACTTGAGTTTTGTGTATATTTAAAGAAATACCATATTCCCATTTCACCAATTTGTTGGTGTTTGCTCTAATATTCCCATTTTTTTATTGAAACGAAAAATAGTTATCTACGTCACCTTCAATGTACCTTAACAGAAGCGTTCGATATTTATTTAAAGTGGGTATCTTTCGCCAATAGTTCTACATAAACACTTACCTTATATGTTACAAATATATTTTTGAGGAATAGGTTGGTGGAAAAATAAAGCACATATATCTTCCACTCATCACTGTAACCACCAATGGCAATGTTATAAAGTTCAAGAGAGAGAGCGAGAGAGAGATTAGAGCGCGAAACGTAGAAACAGGAACCTGGAGACAAGGGCGTAGAGGCAGAGGCGGAGGGACAGACACATAGAGACAGAGTCGGAGAGACAGAGACGTGGAGACAGATGTTGAAACACAAACGTAGAGACAGAGACGGGGAGACAAAGACGTGGAGACGGAGACGTAGAGACAGACGCAGAGACAGGGAAGTAGAGACAGAGCCGTAGAGACAGAGATGTGGAGACAGGCGCGTAGAGACAGAGACATAGAGATGGAGACATAGAGACAGAGTCGGAGTGACAGAGACATAGAGACAGAGTCGGAGAGACAGAGACGTGGAGACAGAGACGTGAAAAGAGAGAGAGAGAGACAGCGATTAAAGAGAGAAACGTAGAAACAGGAATCTAGAGGCACCAAACGCAGAGACAGAGACGTAGAGACAGGGAAGTAGAGACAGAGCCGTAGAGACAGAGACATAGAGACGGAGACGTAGAAACAGAGTCGGAGTGACAGAAACATGGAGACAGAGACGTGAAGACAGGGATGTAGATACAGAGACGTACAGACAGAGTAGTAGAGACAGATTAGTGGAGACAGAGACGTGGAAGCAGAGACGAAGAGACAGAGACGTAGAGATAGGCGCGTAGAGACAGATACATAGAGACAGAGACGTAAAGACAGAGTCAGAGATACAGAGACATAGAGACAGAGTCGGAGAGGCAGAGACGTGGAGACAGAGACGTAGAGACAGGAATGTAGATACAGAGATGTAGAGACAGGCACGTGGAGACAGAGTCGTGGAGACAGAGACGTGGATACAGAGACGTGGAGACAGAAACTTAGAAACGAAACATAGAGACCGAAACGTAGAGACAGGGATGCAGAGACAGTAACGTAGAGACAGGCGCGTAGAGACAGAGGTATAGAGACGGAGACATGGAGACAGAGACGTGGAGACAGAGACATTGAGACAGGAGACGAGGAGACAGAGACATTGAGACAGGCGCGTGGTGACGGAGACAGAGACGTGGAGACGGAGACGTGGAGACAGAGACGTGGAGACCGAGATGTGGAGACAGGGACGTGGAGACCGAGACGTAGAGACAGAGACGTAGAGACAAGAAAGTAGAGACAGAGCCGTAGAGACAGAGACGTAGAGACAGAGTCGGGTACAAGCGAAATTAGAAGTTTGGAAAATTTAAAATTTTGAATACATCAAAATTATATGTGATGAAATGGAATGGATATAAAATGGAAAATGGAAACAATTTTCAGAAAGTTTTGAAAAAAGAAGTACTAAATTAAATCAGGTAATTGTAAGATCAATTTATAAAATTTATTTAATATAATTTCATTTTTACCTTATTGATGTTTTTCAAAATTTTAGTGACATAGACAGTCAATTAGGGCTACTGGGGATACCACTTACAAATAAAACGCATCTTTCTATTTACCTCCAAGGTGATGTGGACAAAACAGAACACAATATATCTTCTTCAATATATTTGGAAATGGATTAACTTAAAAATTAATTGAGTTAATGTTCCGAGTTGAAAGCTTCTCTTAAGCGTCAATTTACAAAAAACTTTCACCCCTGCCGCTGTGCAGTCCCTCTTTAATTTTGTAGCTCCTCCTTAAAATATAAATCCAATCCAATAAAATTAAAATTAATTCCAATGCACGTGTAAGTATAACACATTATACTAAGCAACCCCTCTTTAATTTAAAGCTTCTCCTTAAAATAAGATTTCCTTTAAATTATAAGATTACCATTACCGGTAATAACGATCAGCGAAAAATATATGTGCTTTGTTTCAACATTAAGGAAATTCTCTCGATACCAAACTAGTGAAAATGAGGGCCATTGATCTTTTTGTTAATTTACAAAGTAAATGTTGTTCAAGAAAGTCTTACAAATACTGATTAACTAATTAATAATTATACATCTAAACAAAACAATTCTATTCGTCCGAATGATCAATAACAAGTTTCGTAAAGAAGCTGATTTAACTTATTTTTTGAGGTTAAATGTACCGTTTTTTGATTCACTAAATTTTTTTTTAATACGTAGAGGTATGCAATGATACTTTTTAAGAGCAATAATCGTTTGTCGCATGCTTATCTTTGGATGAAAATTTTTTCATTACAAACAACTTTTAATGGCCTGCAAAATACGTAAATTTGTGCAAATTCCCATAAGACTCCAGGTTAAATTACTTAAACGAAAACATCAATATCTTGCTTCCTAGGTATCTTTTGGTTCGAAAAATTTAACTGAGTTATTTTAAGAGTTATACTAACCAGTCCTTCAAATTTTATTAACCCTTTCGTACCGAGACCCCTTTTCCGGGGAAAAAGTGACTTTTTTTTGTATACTATAATTGTGGAGGCTTTAACTAAGATCAATCGACAGTTTTTTTCTCCAAAAGTGTCGATAAGTACTATTTTCCAAGTAGGTCCTGGAGGACCCATACAACCCATACCCGCCAATAGAATTATTTTATTGAACTCGGATAGTGATAAATTCTTAGTACGCTGCCTCATTAACAAGATCTACCACTCAGAATAAAAAAAAATAACCATTAACAATTTTTTTATTCTAAAATAAACCATTCAAGATCCGAATTTTCGTCAAATCCCAATTTTCATCGCCGAGCCCTTTTTTAATGTACTGAACGAAACGGAAAAAAACAAAAAAATTTAATTTTAATGGCCAGAGGGGCTTCCCCTTGAGTAAGAGAACACGACTAAATAAGTAGATTTAAAAAATTATTTAATTTCAGATTTCAAAGTGGGTCCTACAGGACCCATACGGTACGAAAGGGTTAAAATCTGCTTTCTTATTCAAAATCGAGAGAATTCCTTTAAGGGGACAAGCCATGGTTGAACCTGAAAAAAAAGCTATTGTATTAATTCTTTAATAACAAAGCCAATATATAATTTTAAGAGTTCAAACTTTTTTTATTATTAAGTTATACAATTACCTATAATTTAAGACTACATCATCCAGGTGTTTAAGATTTTGGTCTTGCAGTCCATTAGATTAAGAAACCCTTCTGAATTAGAAACTGGCATGTCATTGCCGCAGGAAATTTTTTGAACAAAGCAAGGCAGGGGTCTGGTTACTTAGGAGTACCTTTGTAGTTATACCAGTTATAGAAAATGTGAGCTACTTTTTTTTTTTTTAATTTTTAAAATTGTTTTTTAATGAAAAATCTAATTTTTTTATGTTTTTTTTATTAAAATTTCAATATTTTTTGTAATTTTATTTTATAATTTTTTTTCTAAAGCCTTTTTCAAAAAAGTACCTCACATTTTCTATAACCAACACAATTTTAAAGATACTCCTAAATTTCCAAACCTCTAGCTTGCTTTATTTAAAAGAAATCCTGCGGCAAAGTCCCTGTAAATACAAAAAACAAGTTATTCAGAAATTCAATTCAAAGTTTTGGTTTTCTATAACTTTATATAAGTTTCAAAACTACTTACCAAAATTTTTTTTTTCATTCTGTATGATATACTTTAGTGGAAAAATGAAACAGATGCCAATTAGATGAAAGTAGTCCTGGCTAAATCATTTTAACTGTTGAATAAACCTATAAAAAAGAATTTCATTAATTCAACAATATTTTTAAATTTTTTAGATTAATACATAAATGTTGTACTTATTTTTTTTTTCGTACTAGGCTGAAAACATTGTTAGTCATAAATGTTATTGACAGTAAAAATAACCTCAAAATAAATTAATCCTTTTATGAGAGCCAATAACACACCTGTAAAAAGAAAAAATTAATAAATATTATATTAGCTATTATCGCATAAAAATAACTTTTTACCTACTCTAGTAAGAACCTGGTGCATATGACTCTTCAGGTAAATTCAATTGCAGTCTCCTTCGTTTTCTCCTATTTTCTAAAGTGTTTTCTTCGGCATTCCTCTCAGCATGAAATAATCTGATGTCATTGCTTTTCTGTGCCCACTCAATTGCAGCTACTCCAGGTTTCACATCAAAGGCTTCCATAATATTCAGAAAACCAACTCTTCCATCGTTGAAGCAAGTGACAGCAATACAAGCACCTGCTGTGAGCACATGTACACCACTGAAGGAGGTCTTGGTTACAATCTTCCAAACTGAATTATTAAAACTCTCATTACTATTTTGGGTGTAACCGCCTAAACATCTGTGAAGCAGCTCCTGTTCAGAGAGATCTTTGTAAATTGGTTTCAACTGCTCCATAATCACTGCAGGAATACTGTCTTTATGATGAAAATCTTTTAGTTTTTTTTTTTAGCCTTCGCTTTTTGCCACTTGCACCAACTGCTCTGTCCTGGTGGGCATAAATGATGTTGAGGATTCTGGTCTGTGGAAATCTTGTGGTAGTACGTAGCCCATATAACATTCAGCATTTTTTCTACAGAGTCCGTGTTGTTTCTGATGGCATTATCATAATATGTGGTGAGCTGATCAATTACTTTTGCTGTTAATCGTTCTTGGCCTCCAATGGTTTTTCCATCGTCTAATAACTTTTTTCCAAAATTTTTCTTTAAATTCCTGAGTCTGGTTCCCATTCGTTTCTGGACGTGTCCCACACACTCCTTCTTCTCAACTTTAACTTCATCTCCATACGGTTTGGTCTGGCACAAAGCACTGTACACTTTCGAATCTCCATCTCCAATGTAATGATGGTATTTTACATTATACTTTTCTTGAGATCTTCTAAACATTTCCACAACTCCATCGACTTCCATCTTTCCAGCACTTCCTTCATGGTTTGCTGCACATTTATCTTGATGATCACTGAACCAGTCTTCATATTCTTCTGTGCCTTTTCTATTTTCCTACTTTAAACATGCTTTACAAAAACTGTTCTTGATAAATATGTCAAGAACTTGTTGAGAACGCAAGCCAATCAAACTTGAAATTCCTTGAAGACTGCGTCTGTTGGTTTCATAAGCATTGCTTTGAGCTCCAATTTGCTTGCTCGTGCTTATAATTCTTCTCTCTGAATAATTTTTGCACATAATGTTAAATTTGGAGCCAAGTCCTCGAATATCTTCTTCTATAATTTTAACTTGTCCTTTACATGTTGCACATACAAGAAATTTCTCCAGCTGTAAGAACAGAATGTTTATATCTATTATTCTGTTTCTTGTTTGTGACGCTTCTACAGATATATCTTTTATTTTCCCTGAAGTTGTACTTCTTTTCCTTTTGTTCGTGATTTTTTGTTGAACATTCTCTGAATTTTTGTTAAATCCTTTATGTTTTTTTTTTCTTCCAAATTTTCTCTTCTTTCCTGGAGCTCCTGATGTTCTATTTCTCTTGTCAGAATCCATAGTGGCTAATATCTAATCCTCTATAATGTTAGTTATTAAAAAACACAAATAAAAGTCACTCACTGAACTCACTAAATTAAAAATATTAACAACACTTTGCACAGTGCAGTTAACCTAAAATCGCTGTCTTCTACACTCTCAGTTAAAAGAGTTCTACACAGCACTTTATTTACAAAAAATTTTTTGTCAATACTGAATAAATTGCATTGAAAAATGCAGATTCAATTATATTCAAAACACTTTTAGTTTAAATCCCAACGACTATGGCGCTGACAGAACGTAAACAGATGAGATTTTAAACCATCTATATGTATTGTACGTATTATACTTTTGTATAAGTAGAGTAAAAGTAAAATACACGAGGTTTATACCTAGAGTTAAGTTTGCCTACTATGTCAATGTACATTTACGTTCTAAATTCAGTATTGTATGCTGTGAAGCATAAAATAATATAAGATTAACAATAGTATATCTAAAATGGATAATTTAAGAAAAATCACTAAATATGCAAAAAAGTGACTTCACGGTTTTAGCTGTATTTTCTAAACGAAATCGAATTTGGAAATGCGGTTGGAAGCATAGTATTCAGCGGAAAATTTGCTATCAAAATAGTACATAAAAAAATCGATTTTTCGACCCCCTAACCATGGCTTGTCCCCTTAAGCTATTCCTTAAACGATTATTTGTAATATATTTTAATAGGAGAAGTGGGTATGTAGGGATATTGGCGAAGGATACCACTTTAAATAAAAATCCGACGCGTCTATTAACCTTTAGAGGACGGGGATTTGGGTTTACTGTTTTCTCTCACTTTTCTATAGAAATCGAGTTTTTGTGATGTCTCACATCTCAAAACTAACACATGTAAAGGGTCGATCATGGGCATGGCCCGTATAGGGGCCATCCCGTCCTCTAAAGGTTAATAGTACCTCAAAGGTGACGTTGGAAACCTCTTTCATTTCAATAAAAAAAAAGATGAATTGAAAGCTTCTCTTAAGCGTTACGTTGAATGTTTAAATTTATATAACATATGAAAAGATCTATTACAACTCGCCTTGAAACCAAGAATGTTACTTATTTTTTGACAAAGGTGGGGGGTTGACGAGCGGAGCGAGTAGGGGGTACCCCCCTAGTATGTGTGTGTGTGTGTGTGTGTGTGTGTGTGTGTGTGTGTGTGTACATTAAAATTCCACGAATTGAGATAAGTTTTCAAATGTGACGATGCGATAACTAAGAGCGAATTGATATATAGTCGGCGCGAGTGGCGAGTCGCGAGAGACAGTAGGGCCAATTATTCCGCGATATTTTCCATCGTCGCCTCGCGCGTACAAATATTAAGCCAAAGCCCTCGCATCTTCAGGTCTGCTTCTTCGAATTCAATGATGGCACTGTATGCGCGCGTCTCGCTCTATACGTATTTTCTGGAATTAAAATAACTCGAGAGAGACGATTAGTATAGTCCGAGCGTTTGCTCTTACAAAATGATTCTGTCTCATTTTTACACGGTCCTTTTCTCCCTGTTCCCGGCACACTCGAAGGTACTTGGTAACTTTTCTCGCTAAACAATTAATAAAAATCGGAGCAACGAAGACTAAAGAAATAAACGTCGAGCAGCTGTTAAATCCAATCGAGCCGTCTGAAGGATCCTTCGTCGAACTCGAATTATAGGTAATGATGATGACGGCGGTCGCGTTGACAGGGCGCAATGAGCCTATGTCATCATTTCGCAACTCCACAATGCTCGCAACGTCGCGCATACATAGGAAGCTCTCGCTCTCTTAAGCCCCGCGAGCTTTGAGGGCTTTTGACGCAGCTCCCGCGGAATCATCGGACTTGATTGAAACTTCTCTCTCCTACGGAGGAGAAAAACGGCTGGGCTGGAAGAGAATTGACGAAAAGAAATAGTATATTACGCACCAAGGGAGGAAAAAACTTGGACAGTCCACAGCTCGTGTAAATTGCCACCCGAGCCGAAGGCGAGGGTGGCAAACACGAGCTGGGGCTGGCCAATTTTACTCCCGTGGAGCGTATACTATTTTTTTGTCTAGCGAGGCCGAAAATACAACCTTCGCGATCGGGCGCCGGGAGCGAAAGTGGTACTTTTGGCCCGCTAGGCAAAAAAATAAATAATCGCTGGCGGCTAGGAAAACAGTATACAGGGATGGTTAAGGCTACCGCTCGGCAGAGAGTGGCAAGGGGAGAGGAGGTTGGCCAATGAAAATATTGATGTTAAGGCTTAAGGAAGGCCTTTGACAGGCGGGCGAATGTTTCTCTCTGTCGCCTGCTCGGTTAGCCCTTCTCGCGCAGCCATAATCCGCGCCGCGTGCTCGCGTTCCAATTATAAGTACACAGCGCGCTCAGTTCCGCGCCAGAGACTCGCGAGTGGGAGAGAGCGCACTCGAAAACAGGTTCGTCCGGAATGCACACGTAATTTCCCAGCGCGCACAAGCGCTGAGAGCTGAGAGCTGAGAGTTGAGCGCTGCGCCATGTAGCGATGTGCTGGATGGCCGATGGCAATAAAGAACCCACACCATTTAACAAGCGCCTCACCTTTTTACCGGCTTTTTTCTACCTTTTGCCTCTGCGCGCAGGGTCGAACTCACCTCCTATGATGCGCCCCATTCGGCCTAGAAAAAGAGCCGTAGAGGACCGCGAGCGCGCGAGCAAGCATCATGTATGAAAAGCACAGAAGCTGAGTACTGCTCTCTCTCGGGCTTTATGAGCCTTTTACTCGCTAGAGACGATGTCTCCTTCTTCCTTTTTCCTACGTTTATCTCGAGGAGCAGTCAGCGTGAGAGAGAGAGAGAGGGGGGAGAGAGAGAGAGAGAGAGAGAGAGAGAGAGAGAGAGAGAGAGAGAGAGAGAGAGACTGCGAACCGCACTCAGCAAATATATATACGTGCATATATCGCGCGCGCGCACGCGAGCGAAGCTTTTCCCCCGTAATTAAGACATTGTAAATCTCGCACGTAAACCCGCCCACTCACGAATTGTGATTTTGATCGGTACCGATCTACCGTTTGTACGCGCTCGCGCCTTTAACGATTTCTCTCCCTTCCCCCTGCCGGCCACTAAATTAAAGACCTCAAAATATTTGCATTTTACGATTACCCTAGGTATACACACAGCGGGAATGATTCTTTATTTTTCCTCTCCCCGTACGTCTATCAACTTGTTTACAACCTACTGAAATTCTGTGTACCTCAATCTTACATAAGTACAGCTGCGAGTTGCTATAACATTTTTTCAAATGGTACGGATCGTACACAACTATTGCACGACTCTTTTAGGGCTCTGTAGTTGAGTGTACATATATATACGTATGTATATAGATGCGCGTAAATGCTCGCGCAGGGCGTATCTCGAGAAGTTTACGGGCGGGCTTTTTCATCGGGGCAGCTGTATATACGTGAATGTATACATAATAGAGTACGCGCGCAGGTAGACCATTTATATACGTATACATATATCTATATACTATAAAGACTGTATGCAGCCTCCGTGGGGGAGAGCGAGAGGGAGAGAGAGAGAGAGAGAGAGAGAGAGAGAGACAGAGAGAGAGAGAGAGAGAGAGAGAGAGAGAGAGTGAGAGAGAGCCAAGAGAGAGGAAATTCGCACAGCCAAGCGTGCCACCTCCCTTCCTATATATACATACACGCGCGCGCACGCACGCACACACACACACACCCTCTTGGTTTCGTGTAATAAAGATGCGTTCCGCTGCTTCGAGCTCTCTTTCTCCATCCTTTTCGCCACTTTCTCTCCGTCTCTTTCGCTTCGGCCCCCCCCCCTCCCTCACTCTTTCTGCAGATGCATACATGCATGCGTGCTCACCGCTAGCCTTCGTTCGCACGCCTCTGCACTTTGCTATGTTGGTTCGTTCTCTTGCAGGCCTATATTTACTTGCATCTCTTCATATCTCTCTCTCTCTCTCTCTCTCTCTCTCTCTCACTCTCTCTCTCTCTCTCTCTCTGTCTCTCTCTCTCTCTCTCTCTCTCTCTCCCTCTCTCTCTTTTTCTCCCTCTTGCGCGCGGGACTATTCGTATAATTTTTTATACCGAAATGTACATTATGTCACTCACGAAAAAGGAAATAACTGGCGTTCGCCCTGCAAGTTATAGGTACCGCTGTCATCGCGGGTTGATACTGCCGCCTACACCCGGACGAGACTGTGCAGAGTAGATATTTTTGAACCGGTCTGCCTCTCTCAATGCCTAGCTCGCAATGTTCTGGGAAAAATGATGCGCGCTAGCGCGGCTGCCGTTTCGCCGACTCGTGGAAAAGATGGAGGGAGAGAGAGAAGGAGGAGACGCGAGATGAGGTTCCGATAAAGATAGAAATTGAGAGAGAAGGCGCTGGCGAGCGAGTGAGCGAGCGAGAGAAAGAGAAGATGCGAGATAAGGAATGAAAGATGAAGGTATACGCGAGGGTTCCCGATGCCTGATTGTATAAAGTTAGAAGATAAACGAACGGTATCGGCTGGCTGCCTTATACACGCGCTTGCGCTCGCACGCGGCAAGAAAAAAAGAAATCGATTCTCGGATTCGCGTCTTGCGATGAGATCTTTATCATCTGACACCCCCCCCCCCACATACACACGCACACACACGCATTGATTCCAGTCTGTATGCCCCTCTCTCTCTCTCTCTCGAGCGTAGGGGAGACCAGGGCTAGTTGGCCGGCTTTTTATATTTTATCTTTTTTACAAAAAAACTATAAACTCAATGAATAAAACTTTTTCAATATTTCAAAGTACGCTATCTATCAAGAGAAAATTTATGAGTTTTTTTACACTTGTAGGATGAGCTAAAGATAAGCTAGAATCAATTTTTTACGCACGATTTCTCAACCTTTCCCATAAGCGGAGTAGGTGAGCCATGGATCTAGGGTAGGCTCACTGACAATATCTCTTACTAGGAGAGTGTACCACCTGCGGGTCACAGAGTTTGCTCAAATTTTAGGACATGTTTTCGGAAATGAAAATATGAAGAAAGCCACTATCGTAGACCGTAATGCTCTAAAAAACTCAAGTTATAGATATTTCGAGTCTTATTCTAAAAAAATTTTCAAAAACAGACTATTCTTCAAACAATAATCAAACGATCTAAAAAAATCGTATATATACAACTTTGAAAATAGAAAATAAAACTAGAAAAGAGAGCTTTCACCCACTTTTTGCACAATTAAATAATATTAATTTTTGCAATGGTAGTTTGAAGGTAAGCGAAGAAAATGCACTAAAAATTCGCAAAAATCTGCTTCTTCATTTCGCTCATATTTTAGTGCATTTTCTTTGTTCAGCTTCAAACTACAAGTACAAACATTAATGATATCATTATATCAAGTAAAACAATTAAACTCGGGAACATAAAATTGAACACGTAACGGTTTTCTGTGTTAAAACTCAAGTTATAGATATTTCGAGTCTTATTCTAAAAAAATTTTCAAAAACAGACTATTCTTCAAACAATAATCAAACGATCTAAAAAAATCGTATATATACAACTTTAAAAATAGAAAATAAAACTAGAAAAGAGAGCTTTCACCCACTTTTTGCACAATTAAATAATATTAATTTTTGCAATGGTAGTTTGAAGGTAAGCGAAGAAAATGCACTAAAAATTCGCAAAAATCTGCTTCTTCATTTCGCTCATATTTTAGTGCATTTTCTTTGCTCAGCTTCAAACTACAAGTACAAGCATTAATGATATCATTATATCAAGTAAAACAATTAAACTCGGGAACATAAAATTGAACACGTAACGGTTTTCTGTGTCAAACCATTTTTATCTATTAGTGAAGTGATTATTTGAACGGCAAGCTTGCTCCAAAAAAATTCAGCCAACCTGCCCCAAGGGTACGTTTTAATTTAAAAATTAGGTTAAGAATATTAAAAATGGAAAAATAAAATAATAAAAAGGCATAAAATAAGAAAAAAGCAATTATTATAATCTAAATTAAGTGAAAATAGATAATCATAATTTTTTTAAAGAATTATTCGATATTTCCTAAAATGCAAAATTTGCTCCGACATATCGTCGCCTGGGAGGTAAAATGTTACAGCGCGGCTCGGTGAGTAAGAAGGTTACAGCTCGGCCGCTTCATTTTTTCTTTGACGTTTGAGTTGAGAACCGCTGTAGAGATCGGAGGAATGCGAGCATTGATACATAATATAATTATTTCCCAATGTATCTTATTTTCTAGAAAAGTAAATTTTATAAATTATTTTTTTGCAATATTGTATATTTAAGACATTTTTTAAAGCTTTTGGCGAGCCAAGTTGTAACCTTCTTATATTACGCGCCACGCCGAGTTGAAACGTTTTACTTCCCAGACAACAATATAAGAACATTTTTAAACTTGCATCTTCCACGGGCATGGCGCTTATTAAACTGAAAATTAAAGCCAATATTCCTGATTCTATTTTACATTACTGACATCAACAGCCTTGACCTCTGTTATTTCAATCACAAGTTATTAGCATTTGGCCAACCTTCCCCGAATACCAACTTGCCCCGTTCTCCCCCATAGATATCGCAAGCGTCTGCCTGCGGTATTAATCACATTATTGGACGGGAGATCCCCGCACATTATTTTTTCCTCGGTTTATTAGCCCCGCGATAGTTGTTCGACGAATCCAGCTTATCTGACACTCGAACTCTCTTTTGATAGGCGCGAATATATGTGTGTGTGTATTTTTAAGTTGGGCAATCCGAGAGCGGAACGTGTTAGAGCCCGTTATCTCCTCCGGACGGAAGAAGTGCGCGCGAGCAGATGAAAAGGAGCGCGCGCGCGCGTTGAAAACGTCCACCTGACGCGAGAGCGAGTATCGTGTGTCGTCGTCCTGCCAGCGAAGAGAGAGGAACTCGTAAACACCAATGTCCCCGGCCAACAGATTGCGCGCTACCGCGACCTTTTCTACTTTTTATACCTTTATCACTCGTCTTTATTATTATTTACATTTTTATCTCAAGCCTCGGGGTTTTTATTTTTATCTCTCTGTGGGTCCTCCTCGTGTACTAATTAGCGGGAAAACGCCGGAATGTGTGAAACGAAAAAACTTTCGGGACTCATGCTTACACTAATGGTTTCTTCAGTTAATCAATGCGCGCGCGCGCGCGTGTGTGTGTGTGTGTGTGTGTGTGTGTGTGTGTGTGTGTGTGTGTGTGTGTGTGTGTGTGTGTGTGTGTGTGTGTGTGTGTGTGTGTGTGTGTGTGTGTGTGTGTGTGTGTGTGTGTGTGTGTGTGTGTGTGTGTGTGTGTGTGTGTGTGCGTGTGCTCTTTAAAAAAAATCAGTGAAATTTCACTGAAAAGCAGTCCATATTCACTTTTCCGATAAGTGAAAATCAGGTAACTGCGAAATAGTGAATATTCACTTTTCAAAACAGTGAATATATATCCTGTGATGAAGCAGTGAAAAATCTCTGATAAATTAGTGTAAAATCGCTGATAAATTAGTGAAAAATTACTGATAACTTAGTGAAATATCACTTATAGATCAGTGAAAATAGCTAGAAAAGCAGTGGAAAATTATTGATATAAAATCTAAAAATCACTGTAAAAATAGGTTTTAATCACTGCCCGATCAGCATCAGGAAATTTAATAAAGATTTTAATGAATTCTTAATGAATGCTTTTTTCCAGTAGGTTTTTTAATAGAATTCTTAATGATAGCTTCATGTTATAACGAATGTCCGCCTCTAAAGCATTCTTAAAGAATTCTCAATTTTAAAATTTGATTTTGTACTTGCGCAAAAAAAAATTGATAAAGAAATCATAAACAATTCTTTATGTGCGCTTTCTAAAGTTTAGAGAAATTATCTTTAAGATCTGTATAATATAAAGTGTATTCATATAAATTTTCGCACATCATTAGAACTTGTTTATAAATTAATCGCATTTTAATTATCGCAGAATCGCAGAAAAAAACTTACATAAAAATTTTCGCCCTGACCGAGAATCGAACGCACGACCCTTGGGTTACTACGCACGCACGCTATCCATTACGCAATCGTTCGCATGAAAGAATTTGGACATTTTCATCTACTTAAGCTGCATTATCCGTATTTATTCAATATTAATATTTCATTTTAATTATTCATCTAATATATTAATGGTTTTTAATAATTATTTATATTTACACAATATTTTAAGAAAATAAGTAAATTATAATAAGACGTTAATTAATTAAATTCGATTTACTTAAAATATTTAGTGCCGGTAAAGTAGAAATCTTTGGTATGAATACGTTTATATTTTTTATTGAAATGAAATATTAGCTTTATTCTAAAGTGCTATCTAAAAGAAAGTTTAGATTTTTCAAATTTTCATTCTGTAAATAATTTCTTTTTTTAAGAAAATGTTTTTTTATTCCTGCTATGTCATCATCTTAATTAAACAATTTCGTAGTAAATTCTGAGATCCCTATACGTTATCAGCCCATGATTTTATTTTTTTCATCACATCTAAACGAAAATTTTAGGAAAAAGCGTTCGCTCACGCCCCAAAACACAATAAAAAAAATAAATTTTTTTTTTTAATTAAATTTTTCAAATTAAAAAAAAATAATTATTTTTACAATTATATATTTGCTAAAAAATTGAATTGATATATTTTGACTTAAATCCAGTATATTAAAAAAATCTTTAAAAAAATAAAATAATATAAAAAACTTTTTAAAACTTTTTAATGATTACTTTTTTATAATTTAGTAACATAGGTAGATTTTGGATAGCTCTTTGTCTAGTCTTTTGGACAAAATTATTGGTCCATCATGAGTTTTAAAGAATTAATGAGACTGACACTATCATAAGCGTAATTAAATTATTTTATTCATTACGAATAATTATGTCACTATATATCAATATAATAAGTTGTTTTTTTATTAAATTAACTATCAATTGTGATTTCTAGTCTGTATACCACTCTAACTTCAAAATCACAACTTTGATATGATTTTTCGGCGTAGTGGCATAAAATACGGTTCGCGATTAGTATTTAAGAAAAACGTCACACGAGGAAAATAGTGTACTAATCCTGCACCTGTGTCGAAAAGTACTATTTCACTTCACTCTACCCTTAGATAGTTGTCTGAGCTGGTCCCCGCGTGCACGAGGTGAGAACAACAGAGTGCTTTTTCACTGGCCGAACAGTCGCTGCTTTTTCAGTTGCATCATAAAATCAACGAAAAGTCACTCCTTTTTCAGCGAATCGTCAAGTCGCTGATAAAAGCAGTGATTTTTCACTGATTTTTTAGTGGAACGAACATTCACTGACCAAAACAGTGATTTTTTCACTGATTTTTTAGTGGAACGAACATTCACTGACGAAAACAGTGATTTTTTCACTGATTCTTTTTAGAGAGTGTGTGTGTGTGTGTGTGTGTGTGTGTGTGTGTGTGTGTGTGTGTGTGTGTGTGTGTGTGTTTAATATTCTACTCGTAAATTTCTACAAATGACATTACGGTAATATAGAAAGTAACAGCATTCAAGGATACGCAAAGATTTGGCGCTCATGTTATATAATTGTATAATATACAAGTTGGCGAAGTGAGGGAATTAAGGAATGCGTGCGGCCGATGGCTCATATATAAGACACAAGATAAAAGGGCGTAGGTAGGCAGGTGGGCTGTTGTAAAGAGCGCGTGGATAAGGATCTAGACGTAAATAGCTCACCTTGTAGTGTCGCACCTAAGGAGGCCCCCGCTTCTAATTTATATTACTTGTACAAGCGGTGCGTTATTTGGCGGGCCGCACGAGGACACTGGGGGTTTTATATTCTAGGGACTTCCGGTGGTTAGCGGTATGCGCGCAGCTCAACAGGTGGCTCTCCCTCTCTCACATACAAGGGTGTCGTCCTACTACATATATACCTGTTGCGCACGCCGCCGAGGGAGCGGGCAGGACCTGTCCCATTCTTCTCTGCTCAATTGAGCGGCACGTGTAATGCTCGGCCTCATTAGAAAATTCCATAGTATTTGCGAGAGGAGGAGGAGAGCTTTCCGCAAAAGATTGTTTGTGTATACAAGAGCTGCAGCGGTGGCGTTGGTGGTGGCTACATTGTTTAAAGACATAATTCCAACAAATGATCGTTTGCATTCTTGGGGCAAGAAAATCCTTGGAATCCGGTTGTGCACACATAGCTGGCCGCGAGGTAGAGAGGCAAGGTAAAAAGTAAGATGTCAGAAAGTAGCGGCGGCTGGTAATCGCACAGGAGAGGAGAAAAGATGCGTGAGCGCAGTAGCGACTAATTTTCGCGGCGCGGTCGTGCTGCTGCCGCTGCTGCAGCGAGCGTCGAGAGTGGCGCGAAACAAAAAAAAGAGCGCGCGCGCCGAGTAGAGGAGATAAAGAAAGAGCGAGTAGTAGTAGGAGAAAGAGAAGGGTATAAGGAGGGGAGAGAGAGAGAGAGAGAGAGAGAGAGAGAGAAAAAGACAGAGAGAGGGCAAGAGAGAGAGATGTCCTAGTTGGGCGCCACTGCCCATAATTATGACATCTACTTAGCTTTTTAGCGGTTTCCGACGCTGCTTTCCGAGACCCGCGGGGATTGGCTCAGGAATTGGTCGAGGGCCGAGCAGCCACGGTCAAGCTCTCCCTCTCTCTCTCTCTCTCTCTCTCTCTCTCTCTCTTTCTTTTCCTCTCTCGTCTTCCCCCTCCGCTCTCTCTCCCTCTTTCTCTTGTTCCCTCTACCCTTACCTTCTTCTTCTTCCTTCCCAAATGACTCTTTTTCGCTCTTCAGAATTTTAATGCTCCAAACGTGAATTTTGATTATTATACCTCGCTACGCAAAGACCAATAGTGTATACAACTGGTGCGCCATAAACGTTAATTGTTCGAAGGACGCTGCAAGAGAGTCGGGGTTCGAGAGGAGAGGGTGTATATGTGTGTAGCGCTCTATGGATAGGTATAGAAGAAAGTGAAAGAGTGAGAGCATGACGCGGAAAAAGGGGCAAAAAGGGGAGGCGCATAAGGTGGATTAGCATTGGTAAGGTAAAGAAAGGGTCTCTCCCTCTTTCTCGTTAGAGGCGTATGTAGCCGAGAGTTCGGTGGGACGTCATTAGGGCACACCGCATGAAGCCGCACGAGAGAAGAGAGATCACGAGGAGATAAAACTTGCTTGAGTATGTGCGTGCGTGTGTGCGCTGAGGAGAGTTATACACCGCAGGCACAGCGTGGAAAGGACGAAGAAGAAGTGGGAGAGAGAGAGAGAGAGAGAGAGAGAGAGAGAGAGAGAGAGAGAGAGAGAGAGAGAGCCACGGAGAAGAATGATTGAGCTGTAGTCAATGTTGCCACGGCTCTTTTAGACTGCCAGCAGCCCCCTTCCTATGTCTTGATGCATCCGACGCTGCAGCTTGAGAAGCTTTCGAGCAATAACCTATGCCGATTTGCGACCGATCGCGAAAACACGCGTATTTGCACATTTCCGATGACAGCGACATTCCCGGCTGCTGCTGTTTGCTTCTGCTCCATTATCGAGTCTCAATTGTCACGCGTCGCGCGATCTTGGCCTAATCGGGACTCCTATCGGTCCTCCTCTCGTACTTCTTCTTCTTCTTCTTCTTCTTCTCTCTCCTCGTGGTCTCAATTTTTCCTTCGTCAACGACTAAGTTCAACTGTATGTTTATATATTTTCTTTTCGAACCCGTAGAGAGTGATAGATTGATTTTCCATCCTGAATGGAATCTCACATTTTTCCCAGTCATCGCTTAGAAATAAGTTATTCCACGATAATTAGCTGCAGTTCTGATCAGGTTGGTTCACAGATTAATTCATTAGTAGCGTAGTCATAGCAGCTTATAAAGTCAACGGTAGTTTTTTCTTCACTCTCTTCATTAACCAGATGATGCACTCTTAACAATTTTATGTTAAATATGAATCCTGTGTAATTTAAATTTTGTGTAAAATTTCTTGTGTAAAATTTTACACATTTTGTTGTAATGTTGAGGTATTGTGGATCATAAATAAGTGAATGTTAGACGGAGTTAATTAATAAAGAAGTATAATAAAGATAAGTTGGATACATGTGCTCTACGGCTGCACTACATGACGGTCGACAAGAGAGAGAGAGATATTCTGTGCGCACGGCGCTTGCGCGCCTCGAGTAGGCCGCGCCTCCAAAGTACGAATAGGTGGAGCCACTAGTATCACACATTAGGTGATTAGGTCTAGATATAATATTTACCATAATTCAACACTCCTCCTTAAATTTATACTCTAGACCTTTACAAAATTTTCTTGTCATAATTACATTTTCTTTGTTCAACTTTTGTTTACAATTTTAAATCAATTTTAACGCTGTTCTATTTTTAACGAATTTTTTCTTGTCTAAACTCTTAGTTAACATATCAGCTATATTACAGATTGAATCAATTTTAACAATATCTATAATTCCACTTTCGTAATTGTCGTTAATGTAATGATATTGTACTTCGATGTGCTTCGAATTTTTGATAAAATTTCCGAACTTTGCTATTGCTACTGCACCTGAGTTGTCTTCGTATATTTTTATGGCATTTTCAAATTTTACGTGAAACGATTCACTCAACAAGTTTCTTATACTTCTGTCACTGCTTCCGACATAGCTGTATATTCCGCAAAAGTCGAACATTTTGTAACCGTATTCTGTTTATGAGTTTTCCAAAAAACTAAATTTCCAAATAATCTTACTATAAAACCTGTTGTTGATTTTCTGTCTACATTGTCGCCTGGATAGTCAGAGTCTACCATGCAGTCTAATATTTCGCTACTTTCATGGTTACAATTATACGTTAATTTTAGGTCTTTTGTTTTGACTAAATACTTCAGAATTCTCATAGCGTATTTAAAGTGTATTTCATCGTAACAACTTTGGTATCGACTCAAATAATTTACGCTGAATGCTATATCTGGCCTAGTGCCTGTACTTATATATAACAATTCTCCTATCAAATTTCTGTACTTTATAGTTTCATCGCTTTCGCTAGCTTGATCTAACTTAAGATTAGTTTCCATTGGAGTATCATACAATTTTGCATTCTCCAGATTGTATTTTTTGGCCAAAGATTCAATATATTTAGTTTGACTTAAACTCATATTACTTCTATCTTTACTATAATCTATGTCTATTCCTATATATTGTTCAATTTTTCCAAGATTTTTCATTAAAAATTTTTGCAATCAATTATCTTTTATTTCATTTATTTTAATTTTGTCTCTACAACTAATTAACAAATCATCTACAAAGACAAGTATATATATTGGAACTTTGTTTTTTTCAACTTCATAGCTTTTCGGTACATTCACATACACTTCGGATTTCACATTCCCATTCAAGAACGCCGTTTCTACGTCCATTTGTTCTATGAACAATTTATTTTTACAAGAATAAGACAACAAAATTTTTAATGTTTGCATTTTCTTTCTGTTGAAAGCCTCTAACAACTAATCTAGCTTTATATGTGTTATCATTTTTCCTTTTATAAACCCATTTAACATCAATTATTTCTTTATCTAAAGGACTATCTACAATTTCCCATGTGTCATTTTTAACTAAGCTTGATATCTCTTTATTCATTGCAATTTGCCATTCATGACTTTCTTTTGAGTTTAACGCCTCCTCGAATGTACTAGGAGCATTTGCATCTACATAATTTACGTAAATAAAGTGTGAAACGGGATTTCCAAATCTATTTACTGGACTTTTCTTTCTGTCAGATTTTCTCGGTACTTTTAGATCTTGTCTATTAGTTTCGGATTCGTTACTTTCAAAATTCTCACAATTGTCGTTGTTTGTTTGATTGTTACTAACATCATCACTATATATTTCTTCTTCTCTACCAGACTCGAGAGTCGTAGTAGAAGGAGATTGATTATTTTCGTACCTTTCATTTTCTAAATTTACGATTACACGATCCTTTTCATCATCAGATTTTTCTAAGCAAATTAATTTAATATTTTGTTCAACGACTTCAACGTGTCTAGCATTAATTACTCTATTATTTACAAGAACTCTATAACCATTTTCGGTATATCCTACTAGTACGCCTAATTCTGCTTTATTATCCCATTTGCTTTGTCTTAACGCTTCTGGGACTCTTACAAAAACTCTACTACCGTAAATTTTTAAGTGTTGAACATTTGGCCTTTTGCCAAAGAATATTTCATAAGGAGTCTTGTTTTCTTTTGTGTTAGCAATCGTTCTATTTAAGTAAGCTACGGTTTTCATTACTTCCGGCCAGTATCTCCTATGTATCCTAGCTTCTCTAATCAAACACCTACCTATGTCCATAGCTGACCTATTATATCTTTCCGCTACGCCATTTAATTCATGGACGTAGGGTGGACAAGGTAGTAATTGAATCCTTTTGAATTTAATAAACTCATAAATATCTTTGTTTAAATATTCTTTTCCATTGTCACATTGTAACTTTTTTACTCTTTTATTCAAAATGTTTTCAACTTGATTGACAAATTCTATAAAGTAACTTGCAGTTTCTGACTTGTTTTTAATACAAAAAATTCTAGTGCATTTACTGTAATCGTCTATGAATGTTAGAAAGTATTTTTCACCACCATAACCTATAGTGTTATGTGGTCCATTTAGATCCGTATGTATTAATTCCAAAATTTCACTAGTTTTTGATCTGTCATTTTTAAATGGTCCATTTGACATTTTACTCTCAATGCAGTTTGTGCATTTCATATCAATATTTTCTATTTTACTTGGCAAGCCTATTGCTAATTTATCATTCACTAATTTGTTTAGATATTGAAAATTGACGTGGCCTAATGCCCTGTGCCATCTCTCTTTTTCAGTTAATTTTACGTTATTTACATATGTTTCATTTGGTATGCTTTTGTTTACAAGACTTTTCATAAAGTACAAATTTTCCTTTTTATATGCAATAGCTAATAACTTTCTATATTTATTATAAATTTTGGCAGTTTCATTTCTGGCTACTACTGTACAATTTTGAGTTATTTTAGATAAACTTAATAAATTTTGCTTAATTCCGTTTACATAGTATACATTATTTAAAACAATGTTTGAAACGTTGAATGATAATTTTTGAACTGTACTTCTATGTTGCCTACTTTCGTAGCTTTTAAGATTTTTCCATTCGGTAATTTAACATTTATAGGTTCTTTCAAGTTTACATAATTATCAAAAAATTTATCATTTTGTATTATGTGATCAGTGCACCCACTGTCTAATAACCATAGTAATTCGGTACAGTTTTGGTTAAATTCGCATCCTATTACCTGATTAATTTGCGGATTAACTACTTGTGTTACCCAAGCTTCAGTTGAGTCTGCTTCTGTAGTTGTTGTTGAGCGTTGTTCACTAGACGCTTCGCCTCTCTGTTGATCTGGATGTCTACCTACGCCTCGCCCTCTGTCAGATTGAACGACTCTGCCTCGGCTGTTGCCTCTCTGTCCATAGTTTGGACGATCTCGTTGGGCACCTCTACCCCTGTTGCCCTGTTGACCCTTTTGACTCCAACAGTCCTTTTGTCGGTGGCCAGTTTTTCCACAGGAAAAGCATTTCTCTTCGAACTTAGCTGTAAAAGTACTCATATTACCTTTTTTATCAAATTCATTTTTTGACATGTTCTTTTCTTTAATTTTAGATTTGACATAGTCTACTGTCCTTTGTTGCTCCGGTATGACGTCTATGAAATCTCCAATGTAGCTGTAGCTTGGTGGTAATGCTCGAATTAAGTATCTCATATTTTCGGCTTCTTCTATATTTTCACCAGCTGCCTTGAACTCGTTCACTGCCTTTTCGAATTCCACAAAAAATTCATCTACTCGATCACAATTCTTAAGTTTAATTTCTTCCAGTTTTCCTCTACATATTATTTGTAATGACGTGGATTGCGTCAAATATATCTTGTCGAACTGAGTTATCATCTCACGAGCAGTTGTGCAGTTTTTTACGTATTCTAACTGCTTGTCTGTTATTGTACTCACTAAAATCGTTCTTGCTTTTAAGTCCTTTTTCTCCCATTGTGCTTCGTCTTCGTCGTTATTTCTTAATCTGTCTGCAGGATCTTTACACTCTTTGTACTCCAGCAGCATCATCAATCCAATTTTCCAACTTGAGTAATTTTCTCCATCGAAAATTGGTATAACAATATCTTCAAATTTTGCTTGTCTCGTCATTTCTATCTCTCTTGATTTCCAATTTATTTCAATAATTTTATTTAACAGCACGATTTGTTTAATTCCTCGTACAAAACATTTTCTAAATATATTTCTCAATTTAATATTCAGCACTATTTCTTTGTTATTAACTTTTCTTCGTTTTCCATTTGCAACGTATTTAATCTCAAAATTCGCCACGTGCTCTGTACTGGTGCTCCGCCGCATGCTCCGACTGGGAATTCTAATCGGTCTGCATCATTCACTTTTCAACATTAATCTTTGATTCCTTTTGCATAAATCACTTCTTGACATCTTCAGTTTCTTGTTTCGACTTATATTTTTCTCGATTTCCCACTTTTTAATTTTTAACACTTGTTTTCTCTACGCGACTCTAAAGTACACGTAGAAGAAAAAATACATTACTGGGCAACCACGAACTTCGGCTACCATGTTGTAATGTTGAGGTATTGTGGATCATAAATAAGTGAATGTTAGACGGAGTTAATTAATAAAGAAGTATAATAAAGATAAGTTGGATACATGTGCTCTACGTCTGCACTACATGACGGTCGACAATAGAGAGAGAGAGATTCTGTGCGCACGGCGCTTGCGCGCCTCGAGTAGGCCGCGCCTCCAAAATACGAATAGGTGGCGCCACTAGTATCATACATTAGGTGATTAGGTCTAGATATAATATTTACCATAATTCAACACAATCTTTGTGTAAAAAGTACACAAGCGTGTGTAAAATTTTCAATTTACACAAATTTTGTGTAATATGTCCAATTAACACAAATTTTTGTGTAAATTTTTCGATTTACATTAATTTTGTTCGAAAGTTTCAATCTACAATATAATATTAATAAAATTTTAATATTATATTGAAGTGCAGTAACTTACTAAGATAAACTAAAGTGCATATAGTATAGAAGTATAAAAGGTATACGCGATGTGCAAAGGAATGCGGGTGTTTATGTCGGTAATGACACTAGGAGGACACATTTGTACACGCACAAATAGACAAAAGCAGTAACAAATAATAGACAATTAACAGTATCAAACGTATCTCACGCCAGCACAAATCGCGTCTCACACTCGATACCTTCTCTCGTCAATATTCATATCGACTAACAAGGAGAGGGTCTAACCTGCAGGAAACGGATTTTAGGCACGATTTCTACACGGAGAGAAATTTTAGAGTAAAAATTACCAAGGTGCCTTGGTAGCGCATGGATAGACTGTCAAAAGCCGTGATATTCCAAGGTTTCTAATACAATTTATAAGTTTCCCAGGAAAAACTACCATAACCACTTAAAAAAAATACCAAATTATCTGAATAAAAATTACCAGACACACTGGTAAAAATTGAGGTCTAGTCATTTTTACAAGGTAACCTAAGAATTTTTACTAAGAAAACTGATAAATTTTACCAAATAATCTGGTATTTGTGTACTCGCGCATGCGCACTGCGCATTATTGTGTTTCAGAAGATTGATACTAGAGGCGTGCGCGACGTTAAAATGAAAACAATACACATATTTTCAGTAAGTAATAACGGCGATTCAAATGACTGTTGGTAACAGCTTCCATGGCGCAGTCGGTAGAATGTCGAACTCTCAACCCAAAGATCGTCGGATCGAATCCCGCTTCCGTAAAAATTTTTTTTCAGTTTAATGTTTTTTCATCCTTGTTTCTGTTTCTATTTCTATATTAAAATACTATATATCCATCAATATGGATAAAAAAAGTTAATTTTTTTAATTTAAATTAACTAAAAAAATTTTACCAAGGCACTTTGGTAAAAAGTTTGAAATTGTCAGTCTGTCCATCCATTACCATAGAAACTGGTAATTTTGTCTCGAATATTTGTAATTTTCACTACAAAATTTCTCTCCGTGTGGCACCTAATAATGAAGCCCAGCGCTGACAATTTCATATAATGGGATCTTTTCCTTGAGATATGGACAATTTAATTTCAAATAGCCTCTATTTCGTTAAGAAATTATGTCTCTTCTATTGAGTGTCACATTGCAAATATTTATGATACGAAAACGAGCAAAAAAGTTTGTAAAAGTATACAGTAAAAGCTAAAATTTAAGTCCTGATTCGTTAAAAAATATTGATTTTTCAGGAAATTACAAGCAATCAAAAATAGCGTAAGAAAATGGTTAAAAATTTGTCTTCATTTTAACCGATTAAATGGATCGTATTTTTAACCATTTTCGTATGCTATCTTTGATTGCTTGTAACTTCCTGAAAAATCGATATTTTTTAACGAATCAGGGCTTAAATTTTAGCTTTTACTTTATACTTTTACAATCTTTTTTGCTCGTTTTCGTATCATAAATATTTGCAATGTGACACGCAATAGAAGAGACATCATTTTTTAAGGAAATAGAGGATATTTGAGATTAAATTGCCCATATCTCAAGAAAAAGGACCCATTGGATGAAATTGTCAATAGTGAGCTTCATTTTTAGGTACCAGAAACCGACTCTCCAATGCTCCCTAAAATCCGTTCCCCGCAGGTTAAAAAGATAAGAAAATATACGCGATTACGCAGCGTCGCGAATAAGGTATCTAAAATTAATGACACTAATGACTTATATCGAAGACGAGCGTCTGCAGCACACCGGACGGCCTGATTAGCGCCGTCTCTCAGTATCGCGAGAAAAGGGAGCGAAATCGGCGTGCGTGGGCATTTATCGGGAGCTCACGTCGCGGACTCTGTCGATCACCGGCGAGTCATGTTCACGGCGCGCGTCAGTTCAAACGATCCATTACAAGTTAACACACAATTTTTGTGTAAATCGGCTGATTTACACAAATTTTTGTGTAAAACGTCTGATTTACACAAATTTTTATGTAAAGCCGCGATTTTACACAAATTTTTCTTTGTTTGAAAAGATTAGGTGGAGATTAGGTTTGTTTGAAAAGATTAGGTGGAGAAACAACAAACCCACATAGCACGAAATATTTCTGCAATGTTTTCAAAAGGTTTCATGAAAGGTTGGAAACCTTGCAAAAATATTTCGGAAAAAGGTTTCTAAAAGGTTCATATGTCCGTGCAATAAACGTTCAAAAACATTTCTTGAAATATATTTGATACCTTTCCTAAAAAGTTACATGAAAGTTTTCTAAAAGGTTTTGACAATGTTTCAGGGAAGTGCCTCAGATACCTACAAATTTCATGAAAGGTTTTTAAAACTTTTTGAAAAGAATTCTGGAAATATTTTCTGAAAGGTTTTCCTGAAAAGTTACAAGACATATTTCTGAAAGGTTGTGACAATATTTCATGCAAGTGCCTCAGATGTCTCAAAATATTACGAAAACTTTTCAAAATATTTCAACAAGTTTTCAAAACATATTTTTCGCAAGGTATCTGAAAGGTTTCCTGAAAAGTTCTGTGAAATATTTTTGAAAAGTTACGACAATGTTCTACATAGGTTTCTAAGAGGTCTCAAAACCGTCACGAAAGGTTTTTGAAATATTTTAAAAAGATTTATTAAAATATTTTTCGAAAGGTATCTGAAAGGTTTTCTGAAAAAGTTCTGTGAAATATTTCTGAAATATTACGACAATGTTTTACGCAAGTTTCTAAGAGGTCGCAAAACCATTACATAAGGTTTTGAAAAATTTTTTTAAATATTTCAAGTAATATTTTGTGAAAGATTTTGGAAAGGTTTCCTGAAAAGTTCTGTGCAATATTTCTGAAAGGATATGACAATGTTTTAGGCAAGTTTCTAAGAGGCCTCAAAACCATCAAGTAAGGTTTTTGAAACATTTTAAAAAGATTTCAAAAAATATTTTTTAAAAAATATCGGAATTATAAATTTTTTAATAATTTTCTTTAACAATTTTGAAAACAAGTTTTTTCCTTGTAGACTTTTCAATTTGATGATCCTTCCTGAACTCCTGCAACTTAATATATCTGAATATAATTATTATATCAGTTATGTTTTTTAATATTAAATTATTGTATATTTGCATTAATTTATATTATTTATCGCTCGCAATTTCGCATTTACAAATTATCTTACAGAAAAAACGCAGAAAAAAATTTTGACCTAAGGTGGGATCGAACTCGAGTCCCTCGGATTACAAAGCTGACGGTCTAACCATTACGCTACGTAACGCTTCTACCGTACAAAATTTTAATTTTAGCTAAATATAGAGTAGACTTGAATAAAAATTGCAAACATTTGATTAAAAGACAACATATTGAGTACATTCGACTATGATATTTAATAAACTCAACTAATTCTTTTGTTAAGGCCATGTGAAGTACCGACACGATCCCTACCTTGCTGGCACCTAAACTTTAATTCTTTTATCGTATTTATACATGAATTTAAAAAAGGCGCTCTTCATGCTCTCCGAAATAACATTAAGTGAAATGTCCTATTAAATTTTTAAATCATTGTATTAATTAGATTTTTCTAAAATGGATTTTGAAATGTTTGATGCTTTTTTCTGGTTAATTACTAATTTGAAAATCGTTTTTGGGAAAATCTAATGAATGGAATCATTTGGAAATTTAATAGGGTATGCATAATCCCATTTCGGTGGGCGTGAAAAAACGCTTTTTCCTAAAATTTTTGTTTAGATGTGATAAAAGCATAATATTTATGTGCCGATAAGTTAGGGATCTACGTTTGAGTTAAATATGGCTTTACGACCGGAGGGCGTGAAAGAATGCTTTTTTCTAAAATTTTTGTTTAAATACGATAAAAGAACTCAAGTTTAGATACCGATAAGGTATGGATCGTGTCGGTACTTCACATGACCTTAAATTCGTACTCTTGTCAATTAAACATTACTTGATTTACCAAAATATTTGCAAGATCAAATAAATAAGTATTGGATTTGATTAAATAATTAGTAGAACTAATATGATAATAAATAAAAAAAGCTAAATATTTAGTTAAACCAAATTAATATTTCATGTAATCTAAGAAATATTTAGTCAAATCGAGGAAACGTTTGATTGACGAGAGAAGGAAGTGTGAGAAGAAAAACCTGACAGAAAATATATTTCTTTATGGAAAGGTTGTAATAAACTATTCTTTAAATCTTTGTAAAACCTGGTCCAGATATGTCTTGAAATTTTTTTTATGGCGTCAATACCATATCATAAATGTTGCTAACACATTTCGTAAATAATTAACGCAATGATACATTCAATTTTTTTTAAGGTCTCCTCATAACATGACGTAAAATATGCCTGCAAGCTCTTGGGAATATTTTATTACAGTTTCTTCTCCTGAAAAAAACTTTCCAAGATATCTTTACAAAATCTTCCCATAATATTTCATGAAATGTAATGTCTCTTTGGAAAAATGGCGACAATACAGTATTAAATTGATGCGAAAATATTTCAAAAACGTTTTACGCAATGATACTAGAATTTTTTTAAAGGTTACCTTAATAACCTTTCAAAAAATATTTCTGAAAGGTTTTAGAAATATTTTTTGTTGTTTTTATCTACGTGAAAAAAAATATTGCAGAAAATCTTTTAAAAACGTTCCCCTAAAATTGTAAGAAAAACTGTGGGAAAGCTTCGTAAAACCTTGAACTAATATCTCTTGTAATATTTTTTTCATGGTGTCAATAATAACGTATCAAAAAGGAAACGAAAAAATTGTTAAAACGTTTCAGGCAATGATACAGGAAATATTTTTAAAAGATTTCGTTATAAAATTTCGCGAAATATTTTTGCAAGGATTCGGAAATATTTTTTCACATTTTCAGTTTCACAAAATAATCCTTCCAAGAATTTTATTTGATACCTTTTCGTAACATTTCATGAAATGTTTCTTTAAAGAAAGTTTGCGAGAAAAATTTCGGTATAGCTTCATAAAACCCCGCAGTAACATTTCATGAAATGCGTTTCACGATGTCAATACCATATCAAAAACGTTGCATAAACTCTGCTAAAACGTTTCAGGCAATGATACAGGAAATGTTTTTGAAATGTTTCCTTATAAACTTTCGTGAAATATTTTTGCAAGTTTTCGGAAATATTTTTTTATATTTTCAGTTTAATAAAAAAATCTCTCCAAGAAAGCTTTTTGAAACCTTTTCGTAATATTTAATAAAATGTTTCTTTAGACAAAGTTTGCGAGAAAAATTTCGAGAAAGCTTCGAAAACCTTGCAGTAACATTTCTTGAAATGCGTTTTCACGATGTCAATACCGATTCCAAAACGTTGCGTAAACTTTGCTAAAACGTTTCAGGCAATGACACAGGACACGTTTTTGAAATATTTCCTTATAACTTTCGTGAAATATTTTTGCAAGGTTTCGGAAATATTTTTTTGTATTTTCAGTTTTTTAAAAAAATCTTTCCAAAAAAGATTTTTGAAACCTTTCCGTAATATTTCATGAAATATTTCTTTACAGAATGTTTGCGAAAAAACTTTCTGGAATGCTTTGAAAAACCTTGCAGAAACGTTTCTGGAAATGCGTTCTCACGATGTCAATACCGATTCCAAAACGTTACGTAAACTTTTCTAAAACGTTTCAGGCAATGATACAGGAAATGTTTTTGAAATGTTTCCTTATAAACTTTCGTGAAATATTTTTACAAGGTTTCGGAAAAATTTTTTTATATTTTCAGTTTAATAAAAGAAACTTTCCAAGAAAGCTTTTTGAAAGCTTTTCGTAATATTTCATAAAATATTTCTTTAGACAAAGTTGGCGAGAAAAATTTCGGTAAAGCTTCGTAAAACCTTGCAGTAACATTTCTTGAAATGCGTTTTCACGATGTCAATACCGATTCCAAAACGTTACGTAAACTTTTCTAAAACGTTTCAGGCAATGATACAGGAAATATTTTTGAAATGTTTCCTTATAAACTTTCTTGAAATATTTTTGCAAGGTTTCGGAAATATTTTTTTATATTTTCAGTTTTATAAAAAAATCGTTCGAAAAAAGCTTTTTGAAACCTTTTCGTAATATTTCACGAAATGTTTCTTTAAAGAATATTTGCGAGAAAACTTTCTGAAAAGCTTTGAAAAACCTTGCAGTAACATTTCTTGAAATGCGGTTTCACGAAGTCAATACCGTATCCAAAACGTTGCGTAAACTTTGCTAAAACGTTTCAGGCAATGATACTGAAAAATTTTTTGAAATGTTTCCTTATAACCTTTCGTGAAATATTTTTGAAAGGTTTTGGAAATATTTTATACATTTTCAGATTCATAAAAAAATCTTTCCAAGAAATCCATTTGAAACCTTTTCGTAATATTTCATGAAATGTTTTTTTAGAGAATTTTTACGAGAAAAATTTCGAGAAAGCTTTGGAAAACCTTGCAGTAACATTTCTTGAAATGCTTTTTCACGACGTCTATTCCGTATCCAAAACGTTGCGTAAACTTTTCTAAAACGTTTCAGGCAATGATACAGGAAAAGTTTTTGAAATGTTTCCTTATAACCTTTCGTGAAATATTTTTGAAAGGTTTTGGAAATATTTTATACATTTTCAGATTCATAAAAAAATCTTTCCAAGAAATCCATTTGAAACCTTTTCGTAATATTTCATGGAATGTTTTTTTAGAGAATTTTTACGAGAAAAATTTCGAGAAAGCTTTGGAAAACCTTGCAGTAACATTTCTTGAAATGCGGTTTCACGAAGTCAATACCGTATCCAAAACGTTGCGTAAACTTTACTATAACGTTTCAGGCAGTGATACAGGAAAGGTTTCTGAAATGTTTCCTTATAACCTTTCGTGAAATATTTTTGATAGCTTTCGGAAATATTTTATACATTTTCCGTTTCATAAAAAAATATTTTCAAGAAATATTTTTGAAACCTTTTCGTAATATTTCATGAAATGTTTCTTTAGAGAAAGTTTGCGAGAAAAATTTCGGTAAAGCTTCGTAAAACCTTGCAGTAGCATTTCTTGAAATGCGTTTTCACGATGTCAATACCGATTCCAAAACGTTACGTAAACTTTTCTAAAACGTTTCAGGCAATGATACAGGAAATATTTTTGAAATGTTTCCTTATAAACTTTCTTGAAATATTTTTGCAAGGTTTCGGAAATATTTTTTTATATTTTCAGTTTTATAAAAAAATCGTTCGAAAAAAGCTTTTTGAAACCTTTTCGTAATATTTCACGAAATGTTTCTTTAAAGAATATTTGCGAGAAAACTTTCTGGAAGGTTTAGAAAAACCTTGCAGTAACATTTCTTGAAATGCGGTTTCACGAAGTTAATACCGTATCCAAAACGTTGCGTAAACTTTACTATAACGTTTCAGGCAGTGATACAGGAAAGGTTTCTGAAATGTTTCCTTATAACCTTTCGTGAAATATTTTTGATAGGTTTCGGAAATATTTTATACATTTTCCGTTTCATAAAAAATATTTCCATGAAATCTTTTTGAAGCCTTTTCGTAATATTTCATGAAATGTTTCTTTAGAGAATTTTTACGAGAATAATTTCGGGTGAGCTTTGGAAAACCTTGTAGTAACATTTCTTGAAATGCGTTTTCACGATGTCAATACCGATTCCAAAACGTTGCGTAAACCGTGCTAATACGTTTCAGGCAATGATACAGGAAATGTTTTTGAACTATTTCCTTATAAACCTTCATGAAATATTTTTGCAAGGTTTCGGAAATATTTTTTTATATTTTCAGTTTTATAAAAAAATCTCTCCAAGAAAGCTTTTTGAAAACTTTTCGTAATATTTCATAAAATGTTTCTTTAGAGAAAGTTTCCGAGAAAAATTTCGGTAAAGCCTCGTAAAACCTTGCAGTAAAATTTCTTGAAATGCGTTTTCACGATGTCAATACTGGTTCCAAAACGTTACGTAAACTTAGCTAAAACGTTTCAAGCAATTATAGAAGAAATGTTCTTGAAATGTTTCCTTAAAACCTTTTGTGAAATATTTTTGCAACGATTCTGAAAGATTTTTTTATATTTTCAGTTTTATAAAAAATCTTTCCACAAAATCTTTTTGAATTCTTTTCGTAATATTTCATAAAATGTTTCTTTAGACAAAGTTTGCGAGAAAAATTTCGGTTAAGCTTCGTGAAACCTCGTTTCTGGAACGTTTCTGGAAATACGTTTTCACGATGTCAATACCGATTCCAAAACGTTACGTAAACTTTTCTAAAACGTTCCAGGCAATGATATAGGAAATGTTTTTGAAATGTTTCCTTATAAACTTTCGTGAAATATTTTTGCAATGTTTCGGAAATATTTTTTTATATTTTCAGTTTAATAAAAAAATCTTTCCAAGAAAGCTTTTTGAAAGCTTTTCGTAATATTTTCGGAAATGTTTCTTTACAGAATGTTTGCGAGAAAACTTTCTGGAATGCTTCGAAAACCTTGCAGTAACATTTCTAGAAATGCGATTTCACGAAGTCAATACCGAATCCAAAACGTTGCGTAAACTTTGCTAAAACGTTTCAGGCAATGATACTGAAAAAGTTTTTGAAATGTTTTCTTATAACCTTTCGTGAAATATTTTTGAAAGGTTTTGGAAATATTTTATACATTTTCAGTTTCATAAAAAAATCTTTCCAAGAAATCCATTTGAAACCCTTTCGTAATATTTCATGAAATGTTTCTTTAGAGAATTTTTACGAGAAAAATTTCGAGAAAGCTTTGGAAAACCTTGCAGTAACATTTCTTGAAATGCTTTTTCACGATGTCTATTCCGTATCCAAAACGTTGCGTAAACTTTGCTAAAACGTTTCAGGCAGTGATACAGGAAAGGTTTTTGAAATGATTCCTTATAACCTTTCGTGAAATATTTTTGGAAGGTTTCACAAATATTTTATACATTTTCAGTTTCATAAAAAAATCTTTCCAAGAAATCTTTTTGAAACCTTTTCGTAATATTTTATGAAATGTTTCTTTACAGAATGTTTCCAAGAAAACTTTCTGGAAAGCTTTGAAAATCCTTGTAGTAACATGTCTTGAAATGCTTTTCAACGATGTCTATTCCTTATCAGAAACGTTGCGAAAACTTTGCTAAAACGTTTTAGGCAATGGTACAGAAAAAGTTTTTGAAATGTTTCCTATAACCTTTCGTGTAATATTTTTGAAAGGTTTCGGAAATATTTTATACATTTGCAGTTCCATAAAAAAATATTTCCAAGAAATCTTTTTGAAACCTTTTCGTAATATTTCATGAAATGTTTCTTTAGAGAATTTTTACGAGTAAAATTTTGGGAAAGCTTTGGAAAACCTTGCAGTAACATTTCTTGAAATGCTTTTTCACGATGTCTATTCCGTATCAAAAATGTTGCGAAAACTTTGCTAAAACGTTTCAGACAATGATACAGGAAATGTTTTATTAAGGTTTCCTTACAACCTTTCGTGAAATATTTTTGCAAGGTTTTTAATAATGTTTCTTAAATGGTTCTGTAGGAATAAATACATCTTTTTGAGAAATTTTTTCAACAGCTTTCCATAATATTTCATGAAATATTACATATTTCTTTTCAGAGACGTTGTAAGAAAGATTTCATGAAAGCTTTAGAAAAGCTTGCAGTATTATTTCATGAAATGTATTTTGATGGTCAACTTTTAACATTAATTGAAAAGTTTCTAAAATGTTTCTGTAAGGTTTCTTGTAATCTTACTGAAAATATTTTTGAGAGATTTCTGTAATATTGCAGCAAGGTTGTGGCAAACTTTTCATGAAATATTACTTGAAAGGTTTAATCAAAACTTTTCATGCTATGTGGGAAGCGTGTAGAATTAATCGGGTGACGTAGCGCGCGACGAAGAAATTTGAGAGCAGAGCGAGCGCGTGCACTCGTCAAGTGCAATCAGCGCTGATACGAGAGAAAATTTGAGCGATCCGCGCAGCTCAGTCGTTGAAGAGAGCCGATTAGCGGAGGCCTGATGGGCTTTTGCCAGTGCCGCATGCGCCGCTCCTGGCATTCCCCATCGCTGTCTCGCGACAAAAAAGTCCCTGCTTTGCTCTTCACTTTACCCCGAACTTACCCCGTTCCCATGCTCTTTTTACTTTATAGCCCATATTTTTATCGCATCATCTAACACATTACCCCTTTTCTCTTTTAATTAATGCCTCTATTTTTTTTGTTCTTGCTAGAAAAATTCGAAGATCAGCTCTTGGACTCCGTCGACTCATAAAGCATCATCTTTTCGCGACCAATTCTCTCCCATGACGCGGACAATAGTATATTGTATACCAAGGGCGGGAAGTGGACTTTTTTGAGGAAATAAAGGCAAGCTAGCACGAGCCGATGGCGAGTGTGTTTTGCGAGTCGAGGCTTTATCCCACACGCAAATTTTTTTTACCCTGATTTAAGTTGGCATCATTGCCAACATTTTTAATATTTAATTTAAAAAACAAATTATATTGTTATAATATATTTTTTATGGTTTAAGCACGATCTCAGATAGATCTCACATGTCTAAAATTCGTACAACGGTTTCATATGAGAACTATATGAGATCTCATATTAGATCGTTGTTAGCTCCAATTACGATCTCACATGAGATCTCATGTAACATTTTCACGCTGGCGAGTTATGCTATAGAAATAAATGTTCTTTTAGTGAAATATACCTTTATCAGAATTCTGAAACTGCTGCTTTAGTTTTATTTTAAGATAAAAAAAACCGCTGCCAATCCATTGGCACTTAGCTTCCTCAAACTTATTGAAGACGAAAGAAAATCTACTTTTTTCTAAAATAATTTTTTTCTAGAAAACAAGTGAAGATAAACACTTCAAATTTTAGCTAAATGGTGTACTAGTTAAGTGTAATAAGTGGTTAAAATTTGAAGTCAATAACTAAAATATTCTTTTAGAAAACGCTATTAGAAAATATTTTGAAAAAAATTTTAACCTCATATATCTTTAGTCGTGATAATCGGATTTTTTTGGGCAACAAACTGACTCTTGGATATAAAAAAGCTACCTTTCTACCAAATTTCCAAATAATTCAGTGCTTTTTACTCCTGTTATCGAAGACAAAGAAAATATACTTTTTTTTTATAAAATAATTTTTTTCTCGGAAGCAAGTGAAGATAAACACTTGAAATTTTAGCTAAACGGTGTACTAGTTAAGTTTAATAAGTGGTTAAAATTTGAAGTCGATAAATAAAATATTCTTTTAGATATAAATTAAAGAACTATAAACCACATTTTCATCAATAACAAATGATAGACTCAAGATAATTTGAATTTCAAAAAAAGAAAATGTGGGTAATTTAAAGACTTTTCAATAAAAATTTATGATGTCAAGTAATAATAGCTGTAACATATTAAAACATCGAAAAAACTAAAAATTCAAAATCGCGTTTTGGTTGTAAAAAAAAGATAATCGAGAAAATCGAAAGATAGGTTATGTCCTTTTTATTCTCCTCCGAAACGAAGAGAATAAGCTTTATTCGGTGAAAATCGATCGAATGGTTAAAAAATTATCGCAAGTACACACACCCACACCCACACACACACGCGCACACACACCTACCCACACACACACATACGCACGCATACACACCCACCTACCCACACACACACCTAGACACACCCACATACACACATACACGCACACGCACACGCACACACACACACATACACACACTAACAACTAACATTAGTGCCAAAAACAACTAACATTGGTGCCAAAAGTCTTAAAACATGTTTTTAAACATTTTTGATCTCAAAAATTTGTTTGACCATTATAAAGCTTCCTCTTTGCGTAAGCAAAAAGCGAACTGAAAATCTTTTCTTTTATCGTGGCAAAATAAGTAGCTTGTCTGACATCGTAAGATGGTAAAAGCGCGCATGTACGCCATCGCGCGATAATAATTATGTCAAATGAATGACGTCAAATAAGTATAAGTACGATGATTACGCTGAGTGCATGAGTACCGAAAGTATAATAGTTCCACTTTATCTTACCCTGTTTTATCGGAGGGACATGCAAAAATAATTCATAAAATAAATAATAATGATTTACGTTTTAAAGGAATTCAGTTGACCTGCGTAATCATGGAATACATCGTTCTAAAAAGTTTCGAGGCAAAAAACCGATGACACTTTTTTTATTTTTGGAACAAAATTTTGTTAATTTTACTATTACGCAGGGCAAGTGAATTTGTTTAAAGCGTAAATCACTATTCTTGTTTTATATTAATTATCTTTATATCTTAGGTCGAATACAAAGAAGACAGTATATCGTCGCTTCCCGGTTAAAAGGCGTTATTTAAAAATCGGCCTGAAAAAGGCGTTATTTGGAAATCGACCTGAAGAAGGCGTTATCTTGTAATCAATCTGAAAAAGGCGTTATCTAGAAATCGTCCTGAAAAAGACGTTATCTAGAAATCGGCCTGAAAAAGGCGTTATCTCGGAATGAACCTGAAGAAGGCGTTATCTCGCGCGTAAATTTTTTTTACTCTAATTTAAGTTGGCAACACTGTCAACATTTTCTTTATTTAATTTCAGAAATATGTTATATGATAATAGTGTACAATTTTTTAAGTTAACTATACAAATGCGGGGCGATAGTAAAATTAATATTTGTTTTTTTTTATTAACGATTTTTTTTTTATACAATACTATATTGATTTTATAATAAATATATAATAAATATTTGTAATAACCAATATTATATAATTTTTTTTAAACACACCTCCCAAACAGATTTTTTGTACTACTTCTTTATACCATAAAGGAACGGAAAGTACTCGGTACAATCCAAAACGACATCTCTTTTCTCGACATTGGGAATAAGAAAAGGTTTTTTCTTAATTCCAGAAACAAATGCTAAAAAATTGCCCTTTTTCAAATGCTAACCATTTCCCTTAAAAGTTACGTGAGTTTGAAGGTATGTTTAAGATACACCAAAAATGTTAAAAAGCGGTAAAAGCAATATCTCCAAACTCATGTAACTTTTAAGGGGATGTGAGTACCGACGTTATTTTTCAAACGAGCATAACTCACGCAAATATCAATAGAATTATCCAGAAAAAATCTGATTTTAAAATGTTGATTTAAAAAATTAGAGAAGGGGATGTGCAACCCTAATTTCAATATTTTTTTAAATCAACATTCAAACATTTATTTGAAGAAAGATGGCTGTCAAGCGCTCCGTACACGCAAACACTATATGCAGATTTTTTTCTGGATAATTCTATTGATATTTGCGTGAGTTATGCTCGTTTGAAAAGTAGGTCAATTATAGATTCCTACTTACCGACAGTACGGTTTTTATTTAATTCAATAAATTCTCATAATTTTTTTGGAAAAAGACGTCTGTCAAGCGCTCCGTACACGCAAACACTATATGCAGATTTTTTCTGGATAATTCTATTGATATTTGCGTGAGTTATGCTCGTTTGAAAAATAACGTCGGTACTCACATCCCCTTAAACGTTACATGAGTTTGGAGATATTGCTTTTATCGCTTTTTAACATTTTTGGTGTATCTTAAACATACCTTCAAACTCACGTAACTTTTAAGGGAAATGGTTAGCATTTGAAAAAGGGCAATTTTTTAGCATTTGTTTCTGGAATTAAGAAAAAACCTTTTCTTATTCCCAATGTCGAGAAAAGGGATGTCGTTTTGGATTGTACCGAGTACTTTCCGTTCCTTTATGGTATAAAGAAGTAGTAGAAAAAATCTGTTTGGGAGGTGTGTTTAAAAAAAATTATATAATATTGGTTATTACAAATATTTATTATATATTTATTATAAAATCAATATAGTATTGTATAAAAAAAATCGTTAATAAAAAAAAAACAAAGATTAATTTTACTATCGCCCCGCATTTGTATAGTTAACTTAAAAAATTGTACACTATTATCATATAACATATTTCTGAAATTAAATAAAGAAAATGTTGACAGTGTTGCCAACTTAAATTAGAGTAAAAAAATTTACGCGCGAGATAACGCCTTCTTCAGGTTCATTCCGAGATAACGCCTTTTTCAGGCCGATTTCTAGATAACGTCTTTTTCAGGACGATTTCTAGATAACGCCTTTTTCAGATTGATTACAAGATAACGCCTTCTTCAGGTCGATTTCCAAATAACGCCTTTTTCAGGCCGATTTTTAAATAACGCCTTTTAACCGGGAAGCGACGATATACTGTCTTCTTTGTATTCGACCTAAGATATAAAGATAATTAATATAAAACAAGAATAGTGATTTACGCTTTAAACAAATTCACTTGCCCTGCGTAATAGTAAAATTAACAAAATTTTGTTCCAAAAATAAAAAAAGTGTCATCGGTTTTTTGCCTCGAAACTTTTTAGAACGATGTGTTCCATGATTACGCAGGTCAACTGAATTCCTTTAAAACGTAAATCATTATTATTTATTTTATGAATTATTTTTGCATGTCCCACCGATAAAACAGGGTAAGATAAAGTGGGACTATTATACTTTCGGTACTCATGCACTCAGCGTAATCATCGTACTTATACTTATTTGACGTCATTCATTTGACATAATTATTATCGCGCGATGGCGTACATGCGCGCTTTTACCATCTTACGATGTCAGACAAGCTACTTATTTTGCCACGATAAAAGAAAAGATTTTCAGTTCGCTTTTTGCTTACGCAAAGAGGAAGCTTTATAATGGTCAAACAAATTTTTGAGATCAAAAATGTTTAAAAACATGTTTTAAGACTTTTGGCACCAATGTTAGTTGTTTTTGGCACTAATGTTAGTTGTTAGTGTGTGTATGTGTGTGTGTGTGCGTGTGCGTGTGTGCGTGTGTGTGTGTATGTGGGTGTGTCTAGGTGTGTGTGTGGGTAGGTGGGTGTGTATGCGTGCGTATGTGTGTGTGTGGGTAGGTGTGTGTGCGCGTGTGTGTGTGGGTGTGGGTGTGTGTACTTGCGATAATTTTTTAACCATTCGATCGATTTTCACCGAATAAAGCTTATTCTCTTCGTTTCGGAGGAGAATAAAAAGGACATAACCTATCTTTCGATTTTCTCGATTATCTTTTTTTTACAACCAAAACGCGATTTTGAATTTTTAGTTTTTTCGATGTTTTAATATGTTACAGCTATTATTACTTGACATCATAAATTTTTATTGAAAAGTCTTTAAATTACCCACATTTTCTTTTTTTGAAATTCAAATTATCTTGAGTCTATCATTTGTTATTGATGAAAATGTGGTTTATAGTTCTTTAATTTATATCTAAAAGAATATTTTATTTATCGACTTCAAATTTTAACCACTTATTAAACTTAACTAGTACACCGTTTAGCTAAAATTTCAAGTGTTTATCTTCACTTGCTTCCGAGAAAAAAATTATTTTATAAAAAAAAAGTATATTTTCTTTGTCTTCGATAACAGGAGTAAAAAGCACTGAATTATTTGGAAATTTGGTAGAAAGGTAGCTTTTTTATATCCAAGAGTCAGTTTTTTGCCCAAAAAAATCCGATTATCACGACTAAAGATATATGAGGTTAAAATTTTTTTCAAAATATTTTCTAATAGCGTTTTCTAAAAGAATATTTTAGTTATTGACTTCAAATTTTAACCACTTATTACACTTAACTAGTACACCATTTAGCTAAAATTTGAAGTGTTTATCTTCACTTGTTTTCTAGAAAAAAATTATTTTAGAAAAAAGTAGATTTTCTTTCGTCTTCAATAAGTTTGAGGAAGCTAAGTGCCAATGGATTGGCAGCGGTTTTTTTTATCTTAAAATAAAACTAAAGCAGCAGTTTCAGAATTCTGATAAAGGTATATTTCACTAAAAGAACATTTATTTCTATAGCATAACTCGCCAGCGTGAAAATGTTACATGAGATCTCATGTGAGATCGTAATTGGAGCTAACAACGATCTAATATGAGATCTCATATAGTTCTCATATGAAACCGTTGTACGAATTTTAGACATGTGAGATCTATCTGAGATCGTGCTTAAACCATAAAAAATATATTATAACAATATAATTTGTTTTTTAAATTAAATATTAAAAATGTTGGCAATGATGCCAACTTAAATCAGGGTAAAAAAAAAAAAAGCGATGATATGCCCGAACGAAGTTGAACAGTTCAAGAGTAAAAAGTTTTGTTTTATCCGATTAATAATATTTGTGTTTAAGGGAATGCCTTATACCGGCAGAGAACTCTGTCGGTATAAGGCATCGCCTTAAGGACTATCCTACCTTTAGTATAAAAGCAGGGAACAGTTTAAAATTTTTAAATGTTATTCTATATCTTAAAAGAAGATTACACGAATTTTTTCAGCATCTTTCATCGCGCATTTTTTGGAGAAAATAATTCTTGAAAAGCAAGTTTTTAGCATAGGCTCTTACGGAAGATTAAAGTTATGTGGTTTTGCAACATAAAAATCCCTTATCAAAAAAGGAGAAATAAAGTTAAAAATCCTTTAATTGAATAGAAAAATAGTCAAAGAATAAAAACTTAGACGAGTCTTGGTAGCTTGTCAGACATTTGGGAAAGAAGTAAGCGAAAACGTAAACAAAACACCGAGTTCGTCGGCTGCGGAGGTGCAGTGCCGGCCTTAGCTTTTCCAATGCCCCTGGGCAAATTTTTTCATAACGCCCCTTTAAGGAATTCAAAAGATAGAATTTATAAATCTTTTGATATAACAAAGTTAAAAAATTTTGAACTTCGAGTTATTTGAAAAAGTTTATACTGTATAAACAAAAATTTAATTATCAAAATTTCTATTATCATATAATCACAAAAGTTAATCAAAATTATTTTAAATAACTTAAATAATATATAAAAGATTTGGATTGAAATTTTTATTGTAGATATAAGTAATGCACAAAATGTTGTAAAAAGTTAATAATTGAATAAACTCCAAAATCTAAATAGCCGGGGGATGCGAGTTCCGCGTAGAAGTAAAAGGAACGCAGACGACCCGAAGAAGCGAGTTAATTATTAAAAAAATAAAAAACCAAAATAAACGGGTGTCGGGATGCCTTCCTCTTCTACGTGGAACCTGCATCCCCCGGCTATTTGGGGTTTGTAGTTGATTACATATTCAACTTGCTTTCTCCCGCCCGTCTGCGTGCATTCCTCTTCTACGTGTAACTCGCTTCCCCAACTATTTGGGGTCTGTAGTTGATAAAATATTCAACTTGCTTTCTCCCGCCCGCTTGCATTTATTCCTCTTCTATTTGGAACTCGCATCCCCCAGCTATTTGGGTTTTGGAGTTTACTTAATAATCAACCCGCTTCATTCCGCCCATCTGTGCCTTACTTCTCAACGTGGAACTTGCATTGCCCGGCTATTTAGGGTTTGTAGTTGATTAAATATTGAACTTGCGTTCCCACCCGCCTGCGCGCATTCCTCTTCTACGTGGAACCTGCATCCCCCGGCTATTTGGGTTTTGGAATTGATTAAATAATCAACTTGCTTTCTCCCACCCGTCTGTGTGTATTTGTCTTCTACGTGAAACTCGCATCCTCCGGCTATTTGGGCTTTGGAGTTGATTAAATAATCAACTTGCTTTTTCCCGCCCGTCTGCGTGTATTCCTCTTCTACGTGGAACTCGCATCCCCCGGTTATTTGGGTTTTGGGATTGATTAAATAATCAACTTGCTTTCTCCCTCCCGTCTGCGTGTATTCCTCTTCTACGTGGAACTCGCATCTCCCGGCTATTTGGTTCTGGAGCTTTGGAGTTTTCCCCCAGCTATTTGTGTTTTGGAGCGCCCCTACCAGCCCGGCGCCCGACCTCCCCCCCCCCCCTCCCAAGGCCGGCACTGCGGTGGTGCGCGGTGAGCGGAGAGCCGCCGCGGGGAGACAGCCCCCCCCCCCCCCAGCCACGCCACGCCGCATGACATGATCGAGATACCTTAACATTTTCGTTTTAATTAAAATCCTGACAAGTAATAGACGAAAATAAACGATAAATAAAAACAGTTATCACTAAAATATTGCAATTAATAGAAAATACCGAATAACGTTGGTGCTTAAACAATAAAAAATATATTATAACAATATAATTTGTTTCTTAAATCAAATATTAAAAATTTTGGCAATGCTGCCAACTTAAATCTGGGTAAAAAAAAATTGCGTGTGAGATAAAGTTTTCTTCAACTGGATTCCGAGATAAGGCCTTTTCCAACCGAATTCCCAGATAAAGCCTTTTTATTCGGAAGCGACGAAATCGTACTTTTTTTGAGATCTAAAGCGGGTCTAAAGTAATCGATTTTAGACCGGCGGATGATAAAGCCGTAAGCCGGTGATAAAATTTTCGTAAAGTTTAAAAAAAAGTCATCGATAATAATTACAAAATATGTTTAAATTATTTAAATTCGACCGTCCAAAATAGATTATATTGCAGCAAAATTTTATAACTATATAAAAATTAAAAATAATCTAATCAACGCATAGTTGCCGTGTCTAAAAACGTTCACATTAACCCCGCTTGATATTAAAAAAATGCGAAACAGAGTACAGGTGTTACAAAAAATATGGTGTGTACCAAGACCTAAGTGGGTTTTTTGACCTCGTATGGTTGCAGTACTCGTCTTCGGAACGCAAAACGCACTCGCCTTCTGCTTGTGCTTCCTCGCCTTATCGCCTCGTACTGCAAACTCCACACTCGGTCTAAAAAAGCACACTTTACGCCCTTAGAATATATAGTATTATTATTATTCCCATCTCAACTAAAATAGTCTATTTTTTCCCTGAAAAGCGGGACCAAAGTTATACTCGCTTTTATTTTTTACTCTGGAAAAAAATCGATGATCCCGTCGGATGATCACTGTCCGGACGAGAGAAGTGAACCCACCCCCGGGAATCAAGAGCGACTTTTTTCCTTCTTACCTATTGTACTATTATTCCGATGTAAACTGTGGCGACTTTTTCGACTTTGATAAGTGAGACTAACGGAAAGATGCGAAGAGTTGTAAACATGGGCGGCGGAAGATATTTGGCCTAGTCCATATTAGATTCACTTTTTTTTCCACAAAGGAAGGAAACAAGTATGTAACTTTGGTCCCGCTTTTCTGGTGAGAAATATTCTTTTTGTAACACAGGCACGATTTTCGCGTTTTTTAAACCTAAAAGTAGGGCCAAAAGTGAACGGTTTTAAACCAACGGGCGCAAAAGTAGCTAAGCGGGCGCAAAAGTAGGTAAGCGGACGCAAAAGTAGCCGAAGCGGGCGCAAAAGTAAGTAAGCGGGCGCAAAAGTAGCCGAAGCGGGCGCAAAAGTAACCGTTTTCAATAATCGTTCTTCTATTTTTTTTTTCTTTATCCGCGTGTCTTACTTTTACTAATTACATGTTTTAATGCACTTTAGATTTAGTTGGTAATAAATCCAACGATACGATTTCTGCGAGATTACAAATTTCAGGCGGCGTGCACAGTGTATTCTTCAATATCACTTTCACTCATCGTTCAGGAAAAATTAAAACTTTTAAATACTAAATACTAATTAATAATTTAAATAGTACTTTACTCTTATAACAATATTCTAATACTGTCGAATTATATACGTCGCTAGTACACGTCCGCTCAACTATATTTTTGAACTAAAGAAAAGCAGCGCATTCGAGCGCAACGGTCCAACGGTCAGTTGGTATGAAAAACATGGAGATGGCGCCACCGTCCGCGCCGAAAACATAGATAACCGATTTTAAATATGTTGAAATAAATTGAAACCGAAATGTAAGTGTCATTCAATTCCCAGGTGGGTAGTTGGTGTAACAGAAATTCGTTGATGTTGTTTCCCGTTTTAAGTGGAAAAACGCGAAAATCAATCAATACCTGTGTCACAAAAAATATGGTGTGCACCAAGGGCTTAGTGGACCTTTTGACCTCGTGTGATTGCAGTACTCGTCTATGGCTCGCGGACGCACTCGCCTTCGGCTCGTGCTGCTCGCCTTCGACTCGTACTGCAAACTTCCCACTCGGTCTAAAAAGGCCCACTTTACGCCCTTGGTACACAATATACTATTTCTACCCTAAAACAGGTGAGAAATGAATATTTCTACCTCCCTTTAGAAAGGTATAGTTAATCGTGTATACCCTTCAAATTTATTTGATTTCCAACTGCGTTGTGTACAGTTCGAACTGCCCAATCCTCTCTCCGACTTACACACGTAAAAAAGCCCTGTCATATATGCCTTCGTTAAAAAAATACGGTGTGTAATACGGGAAGAAAAGCTATCTCAGACTCAGGTGAAGTGTTTTCAGCACTCGTCTCTGTCTCGGACGTATTCGACTCTGACTCGTGCAGAACACCTTACCCTCGCGAGAAATAGTTTATTTTCTCTCTTGTTGCACAATGTACTATTTCTGATTCATTGTATACATAATTGTTCCTGTATCAGTAGGCACGGTTATCACGATTTCCACTCCAAACATAAGTTCTATTATATGAAGAAAATAGGGAATAAAATAGTTTGATGGTACTTTTCCCTCATCTCCTGACTTTGATCCTGGGATTCCGTCTGTTTGTATGCGGTAGCATTCATGTGGGGGAGGGGGGCTTTCACTCCATTATAGGTCCCGACAGTCGCGTCGACGCTTCTTCCTCTCTTTTACCCCCCCCCCCCCCCCCACAACGCGTCTATTTCTTCTACCGGCCTGATTGCCTGCGTGTGGAAGCCGTAGCGTCGCACGCACAAATGAGGTTGTCGCGCTTGTAGTCGGCCAGCCACGAACGAGTTTTTATCTCTCTCTCCTCCTCTCTCTCTCCCTCTCAGCTCTGCTCTTGCCCCTTAATGTTCAGTTCACTTTATTTGTTCCACGGCGTTTTATCGAGTTTTGAAAATGGAAGAAAAGAAAGAATGAGCGAGAGAAGGAGAGAGAGGGGAGAGAGAGAGAGAGGGAGGTCGGCACGTGCGTGGCTCGGTATCCCACAGTGTTTCTTGCACCTCTGACTCTGTTCTCTCGTCGTCTGCTCTCTCTCTCTCTCTCACTCTCTCTCTCTCTCTCGCCGTGCCTGTTGGCGAGTAGTGTACGCGTTCGGGACCATTGTTCTCGGAAAGTTTGTATGTACGAGCTGTTGTGTTTGGTCCTCCTCTATACTATTCGCTCCAACTGCACGCGTATATGTGCGTACGTGTGTGTATATGTGTGTGTGTGTGTGTGTGAGAGCGAGCGTGCAAGAACGACCGGTCCGGCGATGACGATGTCACTCGCAGCCTGCGAGTTTAAGCGACGATGGCCAATGACCCGAAGGAGGACGAGAGGCAAGCCTTCAATCGTTCTTTATTGGCCACGAGGAGAACGTGCTCAAGCGAGTGTGGCGAGCAAGCGCGCGCGTGTGTGTGTGTGTGTGTGTGTGTGTGTGTGTATGTGTAAAACTATATTATATAGTTGTTAGCGTTATGTCATGTTCATCAGCCCCCCTCCCTCGCCACCCTCTCCACCCCCTCAAAATAATGTAAAACTCCACGTATTTCGGGGGGAGGGGGGGTCCAAAGTTTCGACGATTCACTATAAAATCGAGCCAACTAACGATTTTTATAAATTCGACATAAGTCGTTGTCGAATGTACATAAATCCGAAATTTTAAATGACGAAAAACGTATTTTCAAATGTAAGAATTTACCTACTGTTCAAAATATCGAATTCCAACAGAATTTTAATGTAGATGTAGCTAGTTTCTGATGATTTGTTTGAAAATATCTTTATTACCTCCTTATTAAAATTCTGTAGTTTGAAATTCGATATTTTGGACAGTAGGTAAATTGTTATATTCGAAAATACGTTTTTCGTCATTTAAAATTTCGGAATTATGTACATTCAACAACGACTTATGTCGAATTTATAAAAATCGTTAGTTGGCTCGATTTTATATTGAATCGTCGAAAATTTGGACCCCCCCCCCCTCCCGTAGTTCTATGAGTGTTTTAATATTAAAATGGTCCCTTGGCCACCCCTCGACCCTCCCCTCTCCGTGCCACCCCTCATTAACATCTCGCTACACACACCACAAACATCTTTTTTGTACTCTTGCTTCGCTCACTAATTGTTATTATTATGATGTATAAGAATCAAAGCGAAAATTAAAGGAAAGACAAAACTTTTTATCAAAAGTCCCGCGCAAAAAAAAATTTGTGGGCCATATATTGCCCACAGGGTTGGACAAGTATGGGCAATATATGGGCCATTGCAAGCCATATTAGAGCAATATAGAGCAATATATGGGAGATACTCGGCCCCGGCGCCTGAGCCGAATTCGGGCTGGAATCGGGCCATAGTATTCCCACCAGTATCCGATATAGTTCCCATATTAGTCCCATATTTTTAATTTCATGAGAACCATTAACAACAAAAAAAAAACAAAAAATAAATAAATAAGCGTAAAAAACAATCCTATTGTGCATGTACAGTGACTGTAAAATTATTATTAAAAAAAAAAAAAAAAAAAAAATCTTTGAGTGGATTCGAATCTCGAACCTTTGAATTACTACCCGAACAGAAATTGACTTAGGGCTAATGCCAGGGCCTTATCCGATGCCTTAAAATAATCATAAGGTCCTGACATGGCACCTGGTGAGGTCCTTAACAAGTCGCGTAATGGGGCGCATCTCCGGCCCTGGCGGGCTTTCTCGGGCATAGCTCGTATTTTTCACTGTTTGGTAATTTACTGCTTTAAATAATGCACAGCTTTGTAAGCGTTACAAGTTATCTAAAATAATTCAATAAACTTTTTCAAATAACACAGATGTGTTACTCCGTATTAATGACATTAACGTAAGAAATGAAACAAAATTATTTTTAACCTACTAAATCCAGACATGTCATTACAATATCAAGGCTTGATCAGGGCTTCGTAAGGCGTACCGTCTGATGGATACATATCAGGGCCAGACGAGGGCCATTTACGTAGCCCTAGTTTAATATCTAAATATTTTTGTAAGGCGATTTTCAGGCAAATTAAGGCCTTATCAGTCCGGGCCGGGGCCATACCAGCACCGCGTTACGCGCCTTGCTGGAGGCCCTTACGGCAAACCTAGTTAGGCCCTTACGTTTACGCAGGGCTAGCCCTATTCATTTTCCGTTCGGGTAGACTTGTTCGCTACCGACTGAGCTATTTAGTTATGTTTATATCAAAGGATCAAATGGAGGTTAATACTTGAACGACATCATCATTCGTTTCAGATTACAGCCTAGATAATCTCCATTTGATCCTTTGATATAAACATAACTAAATAGCTCAGTCGGTAGCGAGCAAGTCTAGTAATTCAAAGGTTCGAGGTTCGAATACACTCAAAGAATTTTTTTTTTTTTTTATATATTATAGTCACAGTACATGCACAATAGGATTGTTTTTACGCTTATTTATTTATTTATGTTGTTTTTTTTGTTAATGGTTCTCATGAAAATAAATATGGGACTAATATTGCAACTATATGGGAACTATATGGGATACTGGTGGGAATACTATGGCCCGATTCCAGCCCGAATTCGGCTCAGGCGCCGGGGCCGAGTATCTTCCATATATTACTCTAATGTGGCTTGCAATGGCCCCTATATTGCCCATACTTGTCCAACACTGTGGGAAATGTATGGCCCACAAATTTTTTTTTGCGCGGGGTAGATAGTCTCTTTTTATTTAGCTTCTCGACCCCATCCAAGAGGTAGATAAAAAGGTTCATTTTTTGGAGATACCCCTTCAGTAATAATTTTACGTATTGAGAATTAAATATTATGTATGTGGTAACTCTATTAGGGAGAAATTGTCTGTTTCTCGAAAGAAAACAGCAAAAATTACAGAAGAGGAAAGAAATAATTTTGTTAGTATTCAGCAAAGATCACAAATAAATTGAACGCCTCAAAAACGATTGATTCAAACCACTTTGATGCTTGAGGAAATATGGAACATAAAAGATGCAATAACTGAACTTATGGTCAAAGCTTCCATAATTCAAAGCGTAAGGGTGTACTGGCTAAAGATGAAAATAGCAAAAGTTTGATCAAAATTCATAGTCATTAAATATGATAAATATAAAGCCTTGTGCAAAATTTCAGTGGCTTCATGACAATGGTTACAAAATTATTGCTATTTGAATTTAACATTAGCCTTATGGAAATTCATAAAATTAGCAACTAAATTATTGAATACGCATACCTAGATGCAACAGAGTCATGGCTTTCGAAGTTCGTGTAATCGTCAACGTACGTTACATTGTTACATAAACAAGTTCCGTTTTTCAAAATGTTCAATTCGTGAATATTTTCTGAAATATAACATACTAGCAAAATTCAAATGCACTTTGCCCGTACTATTTTGTTTTTGAGGTTATGAAGACTATTTTTACTGTGATTTAGTTTTAATTAGTTTAATGAGGTACTACAGTTAAATTTTCTTTTTTTTAATTTAAAAATAATAGCTTCAGTCAAAGGAGATATAAAAATCAAATATTTTGGCCCGCATTCCATTGAAAAATATCATATGGTTCAGCCTGTAGGTTACAGCAGGATATAAATTTTAAAATCTCGATATCTTTGGATCAAATGGGTTTACAGACCTCTCGTAGGGTCTATTTTATCAAAAATTACATATTTTAATACAAAATTTATAAGAGATATCATTACTGATCAAAATTTTTATTTTTTAGGTGAATTAAAAAAAATTATTAATTGCAGTTATATCCCCTTAAATAATAAGATAATTAGATACATTTTCTAATCAAAAAATCAAATGTTTTCATAATATTTTAATTATTTAGTAGTTCTATAAATGCTTGATTTTAAAAATTTGAATCTAGCACATTTTCAATCTAAAAGAATTCCAATATTCACGTTTTTTTCAAATAACTAATCACATTGAATCTCTAAATAAGTCACTACTTCTAATCATCATTTCTTTATGAGAGGAAAATTTACAATTTAATCACTTTCTAAAATGGCGGGTTGAAACGCAGAGCGAGTAGGAGGAGTACCCCCCTAGTTATACATTCTATTCGTCTATTTCTTGCTCGACTCGCTCAATCTCGTGGCCCGACGCTTATTTGTCGCAGCTTCGGTTTCGATGCCTTTGGCTTCATTATCGCCACAGTCATATGGATTTCTTTTATGAAAAATTTTCCCAGACTCTCTGTATGTATAATATACGAGTAGGGACTTCGAGGAAAAATTTGGTAGTAAACAGCTCACAGTGTGGCTAGTCGATTCGCTTATCATGGGCCTTCTCGCCTCGGTAAACGAGTGTCGGTTTTATATAATTAGATCTCACTTCTGCGGTGCTATTGATTCAGAATAGAGAGCGAGAGAGAGCAAGAGAGAGAGAGAGAGAGAGAGAGAGAGAGAGAGAGAGAGAGAGAGAGAGAGAGAGGCGAAATCACGCCTCCACCTACGAACCCTGTCGTGAAGACTCACAGCCGGTGTGAATTCGAAAGCGACATTGCTGTGGCAATAATGAGACATCGGTAAAATCACTTGTTGATAATGTCCTTACCTTATCTCTATTTAATGTTTCGCAAAGCTCACGCCAACAATCGAGCCACAAACAGACCAATTTAATCGTATATCAATATTTTTCTGTAAAGATAAACGTCAGCGAGCTTCGCGAGATCGGTAGGCTGCAGTAATAGTGCGAGCACTTGGTGCGGAAAACAAGCATCGCAGGGCTGAATGGAATTGATGCGCGTGTCTACACGGCTCTCTCTCTCTCTCTCTCACACACACACAATCAGCGCGTCTGCACGACAGTTAAAGACGTTAAGCGGCGAGGCAAGCAAAGAGAGCGAAAAGAACGAGAGAAAACGAAAAAAGAGAGCGCACGCTCATTACCAACACGCAGCGGCCGTACGACAAGGCCTGCCGTGGCTAATAATTTTGTCACGGCTTCTGTGCAAATACGGGTTTACCCTTTTCTTCCTTAACTTAAATTTTTTGTTTCTACTCCCGTCATTGCAAACATTTCTAATCTTTGTACGGGAGCAATTAGAAGACGCTGCGCAGTTAACACAACGCTAAAATCGGCAGATGAATCTTATAGTTCAAAACACGCGCAGGGTACACACAAAAAGCATACGCACTTGTGGTATTCTTAATGTTACGGCATTTTAGAAAAAAATCCCCTTTGATTACGGAACAGGACGTCGGCATTCCGCGCGGGTATGCAGCAGAGAGAGAGAGAGAGAGAGAGAGAGAGAGAGAGAGAGAGAGAGAGAGAGAGAGAGAGAGAGAGAGAGAGAGAGAGAGAGAGAGAGAGAGAGAGAGAGAGAGAGAGAGAGAGAGAGAGAACTTATTAAGTCTTTGGGGTAAAATCTGGAAACTTTTAATATAGAACATTGATTGGGAAAAAGTTTGCATTTTATTTGTAGAATACACCAGTATTTGTTTTATGACCCTTTTTGAAAGTCTCTGATTGGTTGGTTTTTGGTATACCTTCATCGACCAAAAGTAAGGACTACGTCAGTACCAAATTTCTCCACCAAAGTTTTTTTCAATTCTTTGGACAAAATACTTTAATTTAAAAAAAAAATTATGGCTGCAGCTAAGGAAAAAATTCTATAGCACATTGAAAATTGATAAAAACCATAAAAATGTTAAATCATGCAATCGTAAGCCATTCTGTAATTGTGTATTATTTGAAGACTTCATTTCACTTATCTTGCTACAAAATTTTGTATTAGCAGTAAATAATGTACATTAAAAAACTAATTTGATTTGTCGAATACTTCATACAATATATTTAGTAATATGCTCAAACCTCACTTACTTTGAATTTTCTGAATAGATATTATAACTGATTGACATCAGAGTTAACGATACCTGGAACAAGAATTCATTCTAAACTTGAATCACTGCTTTCTTAATATTATATAAGTATTTCTATAATATACTACAGTAATACTAAGTAAGTACTTTTTATAATGATTCAAATTATTTAATACAGAAAGTCAGACATGTTCCGGATAAAACTTATAGTAAGTTAATCTTTATCGAATATTCACTAAAAATCATGTTTTATACTACTTTAGATGAATTTAAAATTTAAAATTACTATCTTACTGTTAATGAATTATCGCGCACTGGAATTGTGAACTGATGATTAGAATGTGATAGTACAGGTATTTAATTCAGTTATAAGATATCAAAATCAATAATTTTTCATATGGTTCTTTTGTGAAATATATGAAGTATTTTTGTCCAATTATTTTTTTTTAATTTCCGAAGTTCATATCAATCACATAAATTACACAGCTATTTTAATGTAAGCTTTCAATGTTCTGTTTTGTTACATTATTTTGACCGGCTGCAATTAACAATTATTTTTCAATAATCTTAATACAATTATTTTTATGGAATTTGTGCAAAGGCTTATCCGCAATATGTCCGATTTTCTGTATTAAATAATTTGAATCATTATAAAAAGTACTCATATAATTTATTGTAGTATATTATAGAAATACTTATATAATATTAAGAAAGTAGTGATTCAAGTTTAGAATGAATTCTTGATCTAGGTACCGGTAACCAAGGTTGGTTTCACCAAAACTCTACGCTCATAGTTCGTGACTGAAGGACTGGTGACGCCGTAGACGGCTTGATGAGGAAATTGAAGCGCGAATTCTTTCAGCTTTTATTTAGGCGCGACTGCGCGAATTCAATCAGATTTACAAAGTTCAATGATTGTATGCGAGATAAATAGAAGAGAAGAATGCCTACGTATTTTTTATTGTGAAAATAACCATTTTTTTCTAATTTTCCATTATACACTGTTACCAATTTTGTGTAAAATATGCATGAATTCATGGGCTTATAGTTTCGATTTTACACAATTATTTGTATACAAATGACTAGATTTAAAATAGGGAAATTTATATTTTACACTATATTGTACTTGTATTATACCTGCCATTATCCCCCTAATATATATATATATATATATATATATATATATATATATATATATATATATATATATATATATATATATATATATATATAATTCTATTACATACTTTTCCTGCAAACTATGTCAACCGATTTTCTTACCAATTACATATAATTTGTGTTAATTATATAAAACTGTAACTTTATTTGCTAAAATTGTACTTGTATTATACCTGCGATTATCCCTCTAATAGTTTGCAGGAAAAGTATGTAATAGAATTAAACTTGATAATAGTATTAAGATGTCTTCGATAGTTGGATGGTTCCGCAGATAGCTAGTGGTCCTCTATTGGATCGAGTACATCTAAATCTTGCTGTGATTGTATTGGAATAGGGCGGAAGTCGAGTGTCTCTCATAAATATTCTGAGGTTGTGAACGATAGGTCGAGCATATTTGAGAGTCTGCTGAGGTGCAAGTGCAGATCACCATAGCTAGTATACAGGCTGGGGAAAAGAGGCTGAATGAAGACTCGCAAGGATCCCCCCGTGCCAAAGACTGCTTGAGCATTGGTTTTGGCCAACTTACAAGGAGAGGGTTTCAGCTGCGGGAAACGGATTTTGGCGGGTATTGAAGAGTCGATTTCTGGTACCTAAACATGAAGCCCAGTGCTCACATTTCCGTCAAATGGGCCCTTTTTCTTTAGATATGGGCAATTTAATCTCAAATATCGTCTATTTCGTTAAAAAATGATGTCTCTTCTATTGACTGTCACATTGCAAATATTTAAGATACGAAAACGAGCAAAAAAGAACAGCTAAAATTTAAGCCCTGATTCATTAAAAAAACCGCTGCCAATTCATTGGCCCGTAGCTTCCTCAACCGTAATTTGTTGATTCCTTTAATTAATTTTTAATAACAAAATTTATAATTTTTTAAAAAATTTATTGCATAATTATAATTAAATTCATTTATGAATATTAAAAATTGTTAATTTTTAAATTTATTTATTTATTTATTATTTATTTATATCAAATTTATATAAATTTTGAGCTGATAAATAAAGTTATCATTTGAAATAGAAGTAAAATATCTATATTTTATAATAAAACAAAGAGCTAGCACGGTTGTTTTGTTATCAACAAAAACGTGTTTTTTTTTTATATTTCATAATTCATATTTTTTAAGAAAAAAAAAATTATAGCTATCATTGTTCTATTGTTAATAACAAAAACGTGTTTTTTTAAAAAAGTTCATAACTCACAAATAAATTATAATAATGCAGAATATAATGCATTCATAATGCATAATTCATAATTACAATAGATTATAATAGATATAATTTTTAAACATTTTAATTCATTTTGTTGGTTGGTTTTTTAAAAATTAAAAAAAAATCATCGAATGCCTACTCAGTGACGTTTCCTCATTCCACACCACCTAGCGGTAGATATCGTATCGATAGGTAGCGGTAGCGGAGTTATGAGTGTTAAAAAAAAACACGTTTTTGTTTTTGATGATAACTAAAGAACCGTGATAGATAGAAAATTAATTTTTTTAGAAAATATAGGTATTTTAATTCTCTTTCGAATGCCACCCACCCCATTCAGATACATAGAGCCGTTCTCGAGAAATTACGATTATAAAAAAATGTCAAAAAATTTTTAACCTCAAATATCTCTGAAATTTATGGACCAATCATTTTGCCCAAAGAACTCGACTGAGAACTATAAAAAATCTACCTCTAAAAGGAATTTTGAAGCTATTAAGTCAATTTTACTCTTGTAATCGTTGGACATACAAAACTTATTTTTTTCATTTTTCAATTTTTTACTCAAAATCTAACCTACAGAATGTATTCAAATTTTAACAGATTATAGCTATTTATATTCTGTATTATCATGATTTTTCTCAAAAAAATTGACCGTTAAGTTTAGGAGTTATAAGCTTCTAAAAAAAAAACACGTTTTTGTTAATAACAAAAGAACCGTGATAGCTAGAAACCTTTTTTTTTTTTTAGAAAATATAGGTATTTTAATTCTCTTTCGAACGATATCCATCAGATTCGAATAACTCGATCCTATCATGAAAAGAAATCAAAAAACAGTTTTGAGAAAATCGAAAATTTGAAAAAAAACAAAAACGCATCGCCCCAATCAAAAAACGGATTTTTGACCCGCTATCACGCAAAAAAAAAACAAAAAAATGAGACCTGTCCGGTCAAAATCGACCGAGTAGAAGCTGAGATCCAGGCGTACACACACACACACACACACACGCACACACACACACACACACACACACACACATCCGTACAGACATTTTTCAAAAACCATGTATTTTGATTCCTAACACCTCGGAACACAATTATAACATGTTTTTACAACTCAAAAATTTACTATCACAAAGCTTCCTCTAGGAGGAAGCAATATTGATTTTTCAGGAAGTTACAAGCAATCAAAGATAGGGTACGAAAATGATTAAAAATACGATCCATTTAATCGGTTGAAATGAAGACAAATTTTTAACCATTTTCGTACCCTATCTTTGATTGCTTGTAACTTCCTGAAAAATCAATATTTTTTAATAAATCAGAGCTTAAATTTTAGCTTTTACTGTCTACTTTTATAATTTTTCTTCTTCGTTTTCGTATCTTAAATATTTGCAATGTGACAGTCAATAAAAGAGACATCATTTTTTGACGAAATAGACGATATTTGAGATTAAATTGCTCATATCTCAAGAAAAAGGGCCCATTTGACGGAAATGTGAGCACTAGGCTTCATTTTTAGGTACCAGAAATCGACTCTCCAATGCCCGCTAAAATCCGTTTCCCGCACCTGAAACCCTTTCCTTGTTAGAAGCTCAAGAGATGAAAGTATCCCGTACGCACTATGATGACAGCTTTAGCACTACTCTGCGCCTATTGGTGTCACCGATGGAAGGAGATCTTTGGAGGAGTGAAGAAATGTCCGGTCTGGGGAGTGGAGATTCTCAAATCCTTTGGTTTGGACATTTTCCCCTTCCATTCCCGTGTCTCAATGATAAATTGACCGGACGAATTGAAGGCAGGTCAAGTGCAGTAGCCACTTTTTCAATGATTTGGTTGTGACTCAGTTGAGAAGGTACGCCGGAGATCATCAAATTGCATGAGTTGGTCAGAGCGTGTGGATAAGAGAGCGCATCCACTTCCGACGGATATTCTTGATTGCAGCTTGGGCAGCCTTATTCTCGTCTATGGTCACGGTTTCAAGTGCGGCTATTCCGGTCGAAAGATCTTTGAAAATTTGGCGAAATTCATCTGCGAAGGCAATGCGCCAAGCTGGTGCTGCATTCATGGTCTTAATATAATTGGATGGATGGTTTTATTCAAAGGAATTAAGGTAGTTCTCGAGTAATAATCGGAGGCAAAAGTTTTGACTCTCTCGCTTGCCACGCATGTTTTGTTTCGCTAGGAAGAGACTTGAACTGTTCGAATGGACGGTATACCCCCACTCCGCGCATTCTCGCTGTCTCACTCTCATGGCGCGTGACCGCGTGTCGAACAAAAGCAAGCTGCTATGGATTACAATAACTCAAAAACGGCTCCGCTAGTCTATTTGTGCTTTAACTATAATATTTTAAATACCTTCCTTGATAACATTTTAGTTTTTCAAAAACATTTCCCAGAAATTATTTCTTTAATTAATGAAAATGATCGTTTTGTGATGTCTCTCCCTAAATGCTACGTGTTCAAAGTGCAAAATTTGAGAATTTATAACTCGAAAATGGCTCCGCTAAGATTGTTTGGATTTGAAAATTCAATGTAAAATACCGTAATTAACCTATAATTAAATTTTCAAACGAATCTGCCAGAACTCAGTTTACTCGAGAACTAACGCCAGCTAGCGGATCAATCAGGGAAACAGTCCCGTTCCAACGAAGTATGCGGTGCTGATTGATAGGCGCATGCGTAACAGCGCTAAATTCAGAAAACTAACTTCCAAAATAATAGACTAAAGATGTTATGAAGACGATAATTCAAGTACAGGGAGCCTGCAGGACTCTAGATCCGACTGCAGTAAGCGCAACTCGCTATGAGATCATTAGAATCCGAAAAAATCGTCTAACTTGCGGAGCGATATGATAAGCGACTAGATGACGAGAGGAAGAGAGAGAGAGAGAGAGAGAGAGAGAGAGAGGGGGGGGGGGTGAGAGACCAGGGGCGGACATAAAATTGCTATTGTAAAAAAGGCGAGGAAAAAAAATTGCGCTCTGCACAATGCGTGCCAACGGTTCTTGCACAAACCTCCGAAAAAAAATAACTGAATTTGTACACGCTGAGAAACCTTATCATCGTACCGTCCGCCGACGCAGATCCAGCATTTGCCCCCCGCGATCAGTTCTATCTACAGCTTGCCGTGCACTCTTCGTGTTAATATCGCTTTCTCATTTTATACACACGTATGTGATGCTCAAAAAAGCAGCTTTTCTTCCCATTCTCCCCGAGATATATAATATAAGCCGAGCATATAATAAATATTACCCATACATTTCACCCGATTTCTGGGAGTAACTTAGCATCTCGCGTGCATGGATTTTGATATATGTGCATTTAGCGCTTAGAGGTTATAAGAGCGCGCTTAAAATGTTCCTGCGCGTGCAGGCACAAGCGAAATAGAAGAAAAGGGGAGCGCGCAAGATTGGAGATTGGTGCACACAGATAAACCCACACACACCCACACCCACACCCACATGCACGCACGCACGCACACACGCACATACACACACGGGATGCGAGGAAGCTGCTGCTCCCGCGGAGAGAAAGAGAGATCGAGTATCGTCGCACGCGAGGGTGTGAGGGAGAGCGAGAGAGCGTGGGAGGTGGGCTATCTGAAAGTTTAGACGAATCCGGCGTGGCGTGTGCATGTATGTGTATGTATCTGCGAGGGAGAGAGAACTCAAGAGAGAAACCGGTAGTAAAGTTATTCGAAAGAGCTGGGCATTCGAGTACCTTGCGCTCTCGCGCGCGCGCCCCAAGCCGATCTTTACGGATAAGAGCGCGAGCACGAGCGCGTGAGGTATAACTTACTAGCTCCTTCCCTCTCTCTCCCTTCCTCGCTAGTGCTCGACATAGGGCCGCTCCTTCTTCCTTTTCTCTTTCTACATACGTAGCCGGACACATACACGGGGCTTTTATGCATATCGAGGCGAGAGAGCGAGCCTACATATGCAGAGAGCGGGAAAGCATCTTCGCAGAACTCGTTCTCTCTCTCTCTCTCTCTCTCTCTCTCTCTCTCTCTCTCCCCCTCTCTCTCCTCTACTTCTCGCCAAGCGAATTCACTCAGCCGACGGGCATGGGCCACGCGGAAACCTTCATGTCGCCCGCGTGTATATAAAGCTCTCGAATTAACGACGACGATTGTATCTTGATGGTGGTGCGAGCGACCGCATACTCGAGGACGCGAGTGTATCGACTACTCCCTCTCCTCTCTCGCATACTCTCTGCACTTTCATGCGAAATTTCACGGAGGTCGACGCTCGAGCGATGCACGAGCGAGCGGACGGAGGGAGCGTGCCACCTGGTGAAATAACGACTTAATTCGCGAGAGAGCGAGCGAGAGCGACGTGGGGAGGAAATTAAGAGAGCGAAATGCACTTTGGCTGCTGCTGCTGCCCGATTCCAGGAATCCCTAGGCCCTGTGCGCGCATCGAAAAGCTGCGAGTGAGAATGAGGCGATCCGGCTCTCTCGTCCCATATCTCTCTCTCTCTTTTATCCTCGGCTGGCCTTGGGCGACTCGTTCCTGCCGCGCGCTGGCTCCACTGGCGCGCACGCGTGCGCAACCTTCAAATCGGAGCATCCCTCCCCGCTCGCCACCCAATCAAATCATAACGGCTCTATTACCGCGTCCTTACGCCTCTGCCTCTCTCTCTCACTCTTTCTTTCTTTCTTTCTTTCTCTCTCTCTCTATCTCCTCATTCTTTACTCGCACGTATCTCGTAATTAGCCGTCACGCAGCTCATCGTTATCTCCGACTATCTATAACGGCACGCGCGCACAATTGTGCAGTGTAAACAAAACGCTGACGTTTTCCGATAGACACAAAAGCTACGCACCAGGGATTTCGCATAGCCGCGGGGGTATAAAACGATGCAAGAGAGAGATGCAGTGCGGTCGAGTTGGAAGAGAAAGAGAGAGAGAGAGAGAGAGGCGAGCACTCCAAGGTGGTCTACAATTGCAGTAATAACTCAATTATCCTTTCTCTGGCCGGGGATACACTGCGGTCGTAGCCGGGGTAGGCCGGGGTATACCCGCCTATCTACCTCTTTTACTCTCAAATCTCTCACTCGCCTTCTTTATCCCCCGTTCCTCCTCTCTCGACTCTTCATTTTCCATCCGGCTCAATCTACCCCTCCTTCTCTCTCTCTGTCTCTCCTTCCTTTTCTCCTGTCTTCTCCCTGACGCGCGCGCCTCTATCTCAATTCATCTTGCCTCTCACTTTTGCCCATGAAGCGCGCGTGTCCGCTACACACACGCACACACACATACACAAGCACGCACGCAAACACAAACACAGTAATAGTAATTTTCGAGATACTCGTGCCTCACGATCCTCGCACGGCCTGTAGGATGTATTATCTGCTGCGGACTTTTGGCATCACGAACGCTCTCGCGCATGAGCCGGGGCTTTTATGCGCGAGCTACCCCCAATTTCTCTTTTCTACACAATGCGAAGAATTGCCGGCATTTCGGCGCTAATCATTGCTTAGCCACGTTTACAAATATTATAATTATGCAGCTGTTAAAAGTATGCCAAGAAAAAGTGTATGCATTCGCCCATCGAGATAGTCGCAAATGACCGCTGAATATATATATATATATATATATATATATATATAATAACTATGGGAATTGGTATATTTGAAGAGATATCAACGTATAGATCGGTACTTTTGAAGAGATGTCGGCATTTTGAGGAGACTCCTCAAATTTCTCAACGCAAGAATCGCGACTTTTGAGGAGAAATCTATACCCCCTTTTCCCAGAGTCGGTATCCTGAGAGTCATTATTTCTTTAGTCACATTGTCCGAACTCTGAGCGAAAGTTCACATCTCCTCAAAAGTACCAATTTACAAACATATATATATATATATATATATGCCGCGTCTGGGGCTCCCATGGTGTGTGTGTGTGTGTGTGTGTGTGTGTGTGTGCGCGCGTGTGTGTGTGTGTGTGTGTGTGTGTGTGTGTGTGTCATGCGAGAACTCCCAGTATCTCCGCGCACCAGCCACGAACAAACAGCATAATAGTGCCGGTCCGCCGGAGGCCTTAACACGCTCCTCGTTAGACATTTCGTCGAAGCGTGTCGCCCTGCTCTCCCTCGATATCAATCGGCAAGACTCGCTATTGCTGTGGCTGCTGCTCCCTGCCTGCCTGCTTCTCGCACAGACTATGCGATCGTGACTAACATCGATACTATACTCTTTTAAATATTCTCTCTTCTGTCGCCTCCCCGACTCAAATAGTCTCATCAATTAATTTCCTCCCACCCCATCTCTCCTTACTTTTATTATAGGTTGGTCCGGCTTCGCTTTGTTTACTCTCATCGAGCTTCAGAACTCTCTTTTTGATATAAGGATAATCTCACATCTAACGGTCAGATGGTAAAAGGAGCAATCGATGCGCACATATATCTCTATATGTCCAGCAAGCTAAGAGAGGAGAGACTCGTGCGTGTAGATTGGACAGCCGCACAAAGAGATGTTTGGCCCGAGGCAAGAAACAGTCCGGTGGAATGCTCGAAAAAAAATTCGAACATCGCGGGTTCTCCTCTTTGGGGAGGCTGCTGCGTCCATGCGAGAAAGAGGGAGAGAGGAGCGAGCGCCGTTGCCAAAGCAGCGCCTCTGCGTGTGCGTGCGCGCGCGTGTGTGCCTCCTTGCCGAGAAGAGTAAGACATTGAGAGAGAAGGCACCTGCTAGAGAGGACTCGCCCGGCTTTGTGTATGTGTATTTGTCTGTGTATGTGTGTGCGCGCAAAAACACACACATATGCCCATACTCATTCTCTCGCGTGTGTGTATATACGCGCCTCTCCTCGCTGCAGCACTGTGTGTTCTCGCTGTGCGCCTGTGCTCTGCTGCTCTCGCGCGGGCTCCGCGACTGCCTCTCCGGCGCAACGCGGCAGGAGTAGTGGGAGTCCTCTCTCTGTCTCTCTCCTCGCTCTCTCTCTCTCTCTTATATAGTCCCTCGGCGACTCTGTTCCTTAGTGGCAGGCTCTCGCGGCCGGCTGGGTGGTCCTACCGCCTCAGTTCTCTTCCGACGCGGCTCAAGTCAACACTCTCGTTTCGCGCTCCTAGTCCGGACATTTTGATACTCTCTCGCGTGATTCGCCGGCTCAATAGCGAGAGACACGTCAAAATTGAGTGTCTCGATTATGATGGCTACACGGTGTGAAGGATAAACGGTTAGCGTAACCAATAGGCCCTTCGTTCGTAAAGGAGAGAGATCGAGAGATCTCCTTAACCCCCGATAAAGTGGCTATAGAGTGCGCGAAATACAGCACCACCTGCAATTGCTCCGATCGGGTGGTAATAGGCCGGACGTGAGAACTAGCCTCTGCGAACGAGAGAGGGAGGGAGGGGAGAGAGAGAGAGAGAGAGAGAGAGAGAGAGAGAGAGAGAGAGAGAGAGAGAGAGAGAGAGAGAGAGAGAGAGAGAGAGAGAGAGAGAGAGAGAGAGAGAGAGAGAGAGAGAGAGAGAGAGAGAGAGAGAGACTGAGTGCAGTGCGCGGAAGCAAGCGTCTTCGATACGCACGTGCGTTTGAAAGCGATCACCTCGCGCCGGCTAAGCGAGAGAGGATACATACCACGGTCTTGCCGATACAATGAGCGTAAACAGACCGAGCAGCAGCAACAGCAGCGCTAAAACATGTGGGAAGTAAGCTGTCAAGGTGAGTCCTTAGTACCCGTCTGCTTGTTTACAACGTACGGAATCACCAATTGGAGTCTTAATACGATTTTGGCTACTTTTTACGTCCCTCGTGCGGTGACTATTATTTTGGTAGTACACAGTACGTGTGCGACTGCGGGGCAAGGAAAATACGCCAAGTGAAGGTGGCGCATCGATCTTTCTCTTCTTCATTTTTTCAGGTATACAGCCAGGTTCCGTGGAAAGGAAACGAGGCTCGAAAGTAAGCACAACAGCGTCCGCATGGGTGTGTGTGTGAGAGAGAGAGAGAGAGCGTTTTTCTCATTCTAGCAGCCGGGAGTTGTGTCGTGAACGCGCAAGAGACGAAAGAGGAAGGGCCAGGCTATACACAGCATATGCCTACGGGCCCACGGGCCCATGGGGGCTCGAAATTCCTAATTCCCATTCTCACTGCTCCGTCTTTCTCACTCTTTCTCTCTCTCTCTCGCCCACTCCCTCTGTCTCTCTCCATCTCTCTCACACGCTTGCACCAGTATAGAGACAGATCCCGGAGATCGGCTCTGAAAAGAAGAGCCCGACCGAGAGGGCCTGGAATATTTCCTCAAGGAAAAAGAAAAAAAAAGAAGAAAGAAAAAGGAGGGAGAGCGGCGTCGGCCTCCCGGTTCTCGGGACTGCGCAGTTCTCCTATAGCGCTCGGACGGTCGGGCGGTTACACGCCGCGACCTTTAAATTCACGAGGGGGCAAGGCGGAGATCTGAAAAATATCTCTATTATTGTCATGGTGATAGACCAAGAGGCTATACGCCGGCGACAGGGCGAAGTTTACTGAACCTGCTCCATTTGACTGGAGCGCGCTCTTTTATGACTCGCCGCAGATTCTTCGGAAAAATCTCTCAATGGACGACGCTCGCTTTCCTTCTTTTTTTTTTTCTTTTTTGAGAAAAGGAGAAAGAGCCATACAAGGTTCTAGTTCGATGTCGTAAAGCCACGTGGCCTAAGAAAAATTATGCAGCAAATCTAAAAGCTGCTTAACACATTTCTCTCCCGGTCTTGCCAAGAGCATTTGACTGGAGCGAAAGTGGAAAAGAAAGATATTGTTTATATATACACGAAAACGGAAGGAGGTGACGACGTCGCCACCGACACGAATGCGTGCACATCAGAGATTGAACAAACTCTCGCGGAGAGTATGTGTGTGCGAGCATGCGCGATCAAGGGACGAACGTACATAACTGCGTGCTGCGCGAGAGAGAACCAGTTCCCTCGTTTCATTGCGTTCGTTGTCCGATAATGATGCTAAGCGCGCGCAGCAGCAACATCAGCAACGAGAAAGAGAGAGAAAGAGAGAAAGAGAGAGAGAGAGAGAGAGAGAGACCCGATGACGCGGCAACGCCGAGTACTAAAAAATATGCCTCTACCTTCTCAGTCCTATATATCTTCTGGCTTTTGCACTGTCATCCAAGGAGATTTCGTAAGATATGTGAGAAAAGCAGCAACGGCGGTTCAAGGTATTTTCGGGTGGAGTGATGGCCGAAGGAGAATAAAGAAATTAAATTACTCGGCGAAATGTCTCAATTCCGGCAAGGGACCAATACATACAGAGAGAGAGAGAGACAGAGAGAGAGAGAGAGAGAGAGAGAGAAAGAGAGAGATAGAGAGAGAGAGAGAGAGAGAGAGACAGAGAGAGAGAGAGAGAGAGAGAGAGAGAGAGAGAGAGGTGCTCCGATCGTGGATGAGAAGAAGCGCGCGTGAGTTATTTCCGAGTGCGCGAAGAAATGCGCGGACGAATGTTGGGGGCGGGGGTGGGAGGTGAAAAAGACACGTCTGCTGCTGCTGTTGCTGCTGCTAGAGGGATATACAGTCGCGGCTGGAACACAAGTGGCCTGCGGCAAGTGGGCCTCCGACAACCCACTATTATCTTTAGTAAACTAGAATCTCGATGATTACACGCTTCGGCCGAAGCTTAGCTTTCCCAGCTGTGCGCGAATAACCCGTTGCCGCAGCGGTCAGCTGGAGCTTCGGGCCAACTTGACAACCACGCATACGTACGCGAAGGAAGCTTTTGTACGGCGGTGTTATATGTACGACTGATTGTGTGTAACGCTATAAAGGACCCCGCACATAATGTATGGGAAAAAATCATCCGGTCAAATTGAACGAAACTTTGGAAAAAAATAGATCTTAAGGTCCTGAAGAAATCTATCTTTTTTCAATTTCGTTCAATTTGACCGAATGATTTTTTCCCATACATTGTGTGCGGGGTCCTTTCTATATCAATTTTTAACTCGTGACTGAACGTTCCTAGTCCATGTTCCATGTTTCATGTGGAAGAAAGCGTAAGTGATACTGATAGCGAAACTGTGATGTGCGATGCTTGTTTAAATTGGTATCATTTAGAGTGTTTGCAATTGAAGGTTTCTATTGATGTAGAGTCATCATTTTTTTGTATGCGTTGCTTAAAAGCTTAGTTTGAAAAAAAAAATCAATCTATTTATTGTTCAAGATTAGAGGTTAAGAATATGTAAACCGTTATTAGATTTATGCGTTGCTTAAAAGCTTAGTTTGAAAAAACGGCGCGGCTATTTGTACGACAGATTGTATTCGTGGTATATTTATATATACAGATACGACAGGTAGAACAGGTAAGAAAATAGTTACCACACAATAAGGGATATTATTTCTTTAGTCATCTATCAAACATTGTATAATTTTCAAAACTTTCTAGTGTACTCCTTTCGTCTATTGATATATTTTGAGGTTAGGAAATCTGTCGTACAAATTGCATCAGCCTTGAAATATATTTTATTACTGTATTTTAGTGCTGTATTTTATTCAAAATCGTTCCTATTCTGTCGTTCCTATGTATCGCCCTCTGCCGGCGGTCTATGGTTTTCACAGACATCTCATCACGTTTCCGTACTATTCATTTCCCTCTATAAAAAATGCATCCTTGGCATGGTCGACGCCATGTTGCGACGCCATGTTGATTTTTTCTCGAATATCTCGAATATCTCGAATATCTCGAAATCTCGAATTTTTTGGCGCATGCGCAAATGCCCTATAGGGACTTAGGGAGTCTCTACAACCGTGCAGCGCGCGTGTGTGCGCTCGCCGTGTATAAGATATACCTATATATAGGAGAGCACTATATATAGGTATACCTTATACACGAGAGGGCATATGCACGCGCAAAGTTATAGAGACACCCTTAGAGTTATGGTGGAATGGTATAGAGATAGCGCATGTGTTGTAAGCGGGAAAATATGATATATATTAATTGATAGAAATTTATAATCAATTGATAAATCGATGAAAAATTTTTATTTAAAAAAAATATTTATTCATTACGTGTGTGTGTGTCTGTATGTGTGCGTGTGTGTGTGTCTGTATGTGTGTGTGTGTGTGTGTGCATGCCTGCGCGCGTGCGTGCGTTCGTGCGTGCATGCGTGTGTGTGTGTGTGTGTATGTGTGTGTGGGTGAGTGGGTGGGTGGGTGTGTGTGTATGTAAACACTCGATATCTCGAAAACCATTTCACCTATTTTCGTCGGACAAAGCTTATTCTCTTGGTCCCGAAAAAATACTCCGTTTTAATTTTTTATCGATTTTCCTTTTTTTTTATAACCAAAAAATCTTTAAACTACCTACGTTTTCTGTTTTTAATTTTCAAATTATCTTTAGTATGTCATGGAAAATGTTCTTATAATTCATAAATTAATTTTTCAAAAAATATTTGATTATCGACTCAAAATTTTATTTACTTATTACGCTTATTGAAGATAATATTTGGTATAAATTTCAAGAGATTATCTTCATTTTTTTTTGAGAAAAAAATTATTTAAAAAAAAAAACGCGTTTTCACTGACACACGATGACAAGAATAAAAACCAATTAATCGTCCTGAAATTTGGTATAGAGGATATAGATTTTTTATATCTCCAAACTGTTCATTGCGCAAAAAAATTGAACTGTCACGACCAAAGATATTTGAGGTTGAAAGTTTTTTAAAAATATTTTCGAATAGCGTTTTTCAGACAATATTTGATAGATAGAGAAACTTTTGTATAATACAATTCATTATTGTCATATAAAAAATTAAAAAGAGGAATAAATACATTAGTTGAGGAAGCTAAGTGCCAATGTATATTGGGAGCGGTTTTTTTATTAGTGATAATGGTCGGATTAGTGATAGGGTCTTTTTATTTAGTTAAAATTAAAAACACGGTTTTCTCAATATAAAAATATTCATCTTGAATTTTATACCTTCACTTTGCCTTTTTATATGTTTAACATTATTAAACACAGAAAACAGATATTTTCATAATTATGTTATTGTTTATCTATCTTAGTGGCAATTTTACTTATTGAACAAAATCACAACATGAAAAAAGCTTATTTAAATGAAATTAAACTTGATTAATCTTTATCATTGTAGTGACATTCTGATACTATAGAATTGAATGAACCTTTAAATTTGTTAAAGCAGGAAACTATGGAATGGAATGAATCACTAGAACTAAATTCAAAAGATAAAGACAAATCATATATTAAAATAACAAATACTTCTTCATACATACATTTTTTAGTCAATAAAACTATACCATAGCTTGATGAAAAACATCATAATGTTTAAATGAATTCAAAATAAGTGCATTAAGGTTGTATTGGCCGTAAGATCTCATTTAAAAATTTAAGACAAATATTTTGGTCGTATAATTTGTCGAAAACACTAATATTCTACAGTACTAAGAGTAAACAAATATGTAAAATGTTTTTTAGAACTATGAAGAAAACTTTACATCGGTTTTAGAACATTGCATTGCTCATTTCTTTCACTTTTTAGTATGACTGTACGCCTTACTACACAGTTTTTATGCTATAACTTTGATGTGAGTACCAGTCGTTACCGACGATTGCAGGGACCCGTTTTTCTCAATCAATTTAAAATTTTAAGAAAATATCGCTTTGGTACGTTATAGTTGACTATCAAATCTATAACGTGTCAGAGAGATTTTTTATCAAAATTCAAAATTGAATAAGAAAAACGGATCCGTGCAATCGTCGGTAACTGTGGGGCCTCGCATCGCCTTAAGGGGGTCCGAAAGTCAATTAAAAATTCAAATTTCGCGCCACAATATAGCAGACGAAAAAATAAGTAATTTGCCTATAACAAATAGTAAAAACAATATTACGGAAAATCAGGACTGCATTACCCTCCGTTAATAATATCTATCATTTTACAAAGTTTGAAGTTTCTATATAAATATTTCGCTGAATGGCATTTGAATAATGTCTCAAAATCAAGTAATTCAAATGCCATTCAGCGAAATATTTATATAGAAACTGCAAACTTTGTAAAATGATGATAATAATGTAACGGAGGGCAATGCAGTCCTGGTTTTCCGTAATATTTTTTACTAATTGTAAATTTTTACTAATTGTTATAGGCAAATTACTTATTTTTTTGTCTGCTATATTATGGCGCGAAATTTGAATTTTTAATTGACTTTCGGACCCTACTAGCTCGCAAAAGCAATTCATTTCAATTGCAATCGATTACAAAGGTTTTCTTTTACGTATACACAAATTTACAAGAACTAAACACTATTTTTTCAACTTAATTTTTTCAATAACTACGACGAGTCTAGCCATATTCAGAGAATCTCCATAAGAACCCACGTTAATGTTAAACTACAATATCTCGAAAACTAGCACGCAAATCATATTCAAATTTGCCAGAGACGTTTATAATGATATTATTGACCTACTGACGAAACTTTATTGATCTGACATTATTTTTTACATATAGTCCATACAACCTTAAATAATGAATTGAATAATAATATTTCTCTTGTAAATAAAAAAGAAACTGTTCATTAATTATGCAGCTTCTTTTGTAACTTAAAAAAAAAATCAGCGCGCGAAGCGCGCGTGTCGAACTCTAGTATATACTAATTTTCCGACAGATTCACTTGATGCTCGCATTATTTATTGTATTTTATAACAATGTGATAAACAATATACGGTTTTTAGTATTTCAATATATACTTTACGACAGAACCCTCAATTTCCAACTAATTTTGAGTGTTTATCCGACAGATTAGTCGAAAAAAGCATCTGTCATACATATAACATCTGCCGCTTTTGTATCGAACTTTCTCAATCCTCTTCGGATTCATTGCTACACGACAGTCATGGCTGTATTTCACGGTCCGATCGTCATATGTTCTGTACTCCTGAGATATGTGGATCATCTATGAGGCAATAATGAAAAGCTTAGAGAGTGTGTTTTGAAAAAAGGTGTATAGCAAGATTTTCGTTTAAGAGGATCGTCGAATGGCAGTTCTAGATGTGATTGTATGCAAATGCATGAATAGCCCGAGGTTGCCGGAGGGAGGGACACGAGAAAACCGCTGCACTATAATAGCTTACGCTCCTGCGCGGCTCTTTATTGTCTGAACGCGAGCAATACGCGCGTTGGATATTAGCTGAAAAATAGCGCAAAACTACACGACAGCGTCAACCGTATGTATATAATATGCGCGAGCTGCTGCGAGAGGAGAAAGGGCTCGCCGATGCGTGCGCCGATAGAATTTGACAGCTCGCGCTCTCCATTTAGGATAAGCGCGACGCGTGCTTCTCTCTCTCTGTCTCTCACGAGACGCGCGCAGCACGTGTGTGTGTGTGTGTGTGTGTGTGTGCGGTGGCACAAAAGCCGCAGAGGCAATTGAAAGGGTAAATAAAGTTGCCGAGGCGCAACAAAGCTAAAAGTCGGGCGGCTCTCTTGCGGCTTTATGTTTTATCGCGCTCGCATTTTCATCGTTTCGCGCATGACCGAGCACGAATTCGTATACGTCCATTTGCGGAATACGCAACGTTATTGGACGCAGGCAAGCCCCCCCACAGTATTTGTCACGTGACAGTATAATTATTTGTTTAGGAAATGACACGCACGCGCGCCTTCGCGTACGCACGTTGAATAACCCGAGTGTGATTATAAAAACGAGCGGTGAACAATTGATATCGGTGGACCGGTGACGGGTATGGTAGTAGCAGCAGCAGTAGCACGCTGTACACTGCACGTACTTTTCTTCCTTCTTCATTTTGCCTGGCCTTTCGACTCGCCATTCCAGAGAGCGAGAGAAAAAGAATGAAATTGCGAATTGCGTCTCGAGAATATATATATATGTGTGTGTGTGTGTGTGTGTGTGTGTGTGTGTGTATGTGTATGTGTGTGTGTGTGTGTGTGCGTGTGTGTGTGTGTGTGAGTGTGTGTGTGTGTTTGTGTGTGAGTGTGTGTTTGTGTGTGAGTGTGTGTGTGTGTGTGTGTGTGTTTGTGTGTGAGTGTGTGTTTGTGTGTGAGTGTGTGTGTGTGTGTGTGTGTGTTTGTGTGTGTGTGTATGTATGTACACACACAGCGTGCGTGTGCACATACAAACTCTTACGGTTCGAATTGCTTTTTTAAAGCGGAACCTCACACTCGACCAGCCCTTTCGCAACGCGCGCGAGCCAGCAATCCTTCCCCCCTCGCTCAATCCATGCGCGTATGCGCGCTGCTCAAGGACCGGAACTCCCAAACGCTAGCGCAACTATTTGCCTGCGCGTTCTTTTATTCTCTTTCTCATTGTACACGATCGTTTTCATTTTCAAATACAGTCAGCATATAGTGGAGAGTGCGAGAGATTTAATTGAATCTTATAGTAGGAGGAATAATAAGGTTACGATAGAGTTGACTGGTTTGGCTTCTTCTCTTCTCTTTCGCATATATCATACCTGATTCTTCAGCAGGTCGTTAATAGGCGAAGGTTAGGCAAGGCAAAAGTCGCTCTCGAAAGGTACGCGGTGACACAGCGCAACTATTGCAACCTGAACCGGGGGAAAGTAGATAAATTTCGCTGTTTAGACGCCTTCGCGAAGCTGTGGTCCCGTACATTGGACGGTGCCAGAAGGGTCTTATCGCACGCGCGTCGCGCGAATAAAATCGGAAAGGAAGACGACGGACACGGTCACGAGAGCGATGGCGACGCGGTCAGCTTTCTTTCTCCTCTTCCTTCTCGGACCAGTGTACGGGGCAGACATCTCTTTGTTAGTCCCGACCAGTTTTCTACTCTCCTTCGTGCATCTCTCTTTTTACCCCCCCCCCCTCTCTCTCTCTCTCTCTCTCTCTCTCTCTCTCTCTCTCTCTCTCTCTCTCTCTCTCTCTCTCTCTCTCTCTCTCTGAGAGAGAGAGTGAAGCAAGAGTGAGGGAGAGAGGCAGAGAGAACGAGTGGAGAGAGGGAGAGAGTCAGAGGGCCAAAAAAAGGCCCACGCCAGTGCGATTCGACTCGCTGCATGAGAATATGACTTTTGTTTTTCCTGCGCGCATAAGTGCGACAGAAAGGAAAAAAAATCAAATGCACGTGTGCGCACAACTCTACGAATGCGCGAGTTTTAAATTATATTTTACTGCACTCATAAGCTGTGAGAAAGTGACCGCAGTGTCGCTCGACTGCCTATTCTCTTGGCTTTTTTAATGCCTCACTTTGCTCTGCCCTCCCCGCGAATCTAAATAAACGAGACATTTTTCCTTATTTCTCCTGCCATTGTCTTGAGAGCTCCATTAATGACATCCAATTTATTTTATCAGCATTCAAAGCCTACCTACGCTATTTTTCTCGACTTAATCCTTGCGTTTTTCAACTAAATCTTATGTTAACATTAATTACCAGAAAATGGCATTTTGAAGAAACGCTGGTTACAATACAATTGTTATTTGTCGAAAGAGGTTGGGATGTTTTCAGTATAAGACTGCTATTAGAAAATGGAAGCCAGTCAATCGACACAATGAAATTTCACGACGACGACGTTTCGTCGCTAACTGGCCGGGCGCGCAAAAAAGGCCAATTGGATGCCCCCCCCCCCCATACTCGATGAGCGTTCACAACTAAATGAACATCTCCGGGACCAAAAAGTAGATTGAAAGGAGACGACGAAGAGAAGAAAAAGCGGTATAGCGAGGTATGTAATTCTTCAAGATGACAACCCACGAAAACTCAATGAAGACGTAGTTGAACACATATATATCGAAAAATATTACATTTTTCTTGGTACAGTTGTTATCGAGAAAAAATAGATGTAAATGTGTGTGACGAAGAAGCAGATCTTGCATTTTTACTGTCAACGAGTAAAGGGATCTCGCTGGCTGTTTTTATATTCTTTAGAACAGACAGGACAGAGAGATGGTGAGGGGGAGGAATTGTGTTCCACGCATATGTCCGTAAGCGCGTGCTTGCACCGATCAAGGGAGTTACATATTTGTTACGGAACGGTGTCTCTTTCCCTGTCGGGAACGTGATTCGCCTTTGCAATCGAATAAAGACCTCTTGCCGAGACACAGAGAAAGAAAGAGAGAGGAGGAATGGAAGAGGGCGGCATGGTGGGGGGGGGGGGCAGACTCGCTCCTCCTCTTTGCCCTTTTTCTTCTTCCTTCTTTGCTGGGATAAGGACTCACGTACCGGCAACAAAGATACGCACGCACGCACGCACGCACGCACGCACGCACGCACGCGCTCGCGCGCGCATACACACACACACGGCTCTTTTTGATCTCCCTTTGTTCTTCAGCTTTCTCTTTGTTTTTAAACTCAGGTCTTATGCTTACCAATACACGGGACTCCTTACTGACTGGCTGCTAATTAATGACGCAGAGAGAGCCCGAGAAATTTCTAAAGGCTGCGCTCGAAAAAAGCTTATGAAATCGCTCACTCAGATGAAAAGTGAACAAGTTGCAATGGAAAATTGCAATGGTCCTCGACGAACGAATCGCGGTGGGTTAGGAAGGTAGAGTTGCATGACCTTCTCTTTCTGGCGCCTCCTATCCATGGAATTATTTATGATAGCTGATAGAGACACATGGGTGTACGAGACCCACGCTCGGCATTCCTCTTCTTCTCTCCACAGCCCGCATACATACACACATACACACACGTGTGCAAACACACATACATACACACATGCATGCGTGACGAAGCATTTTCTGATTTCACAGCAAGCAACGCCTTTCAATTGCCGTTGCATGATAAACAATCATTTTTCCAATTACGCTGTCGATAAGTTCTCCAGCGTGAACGTAATAATTACGTCAACTGCCAATGAAATTACCCAGGGAATAAGGCAAAATGATAAAGTCATTAAAGATTCCCCGTACTAATAACTGGTAATACCTGTCTCGCTTTTTCTTTTTTGCCACTGCTGCATGAAGATTGGCCGAGCCGATTGTCTGCTCTGAGAGGGCCGACCGCAGAGGAAAAATTGCCACCGCGCGTACGCGCGGCGCATACGGCGGCCGAAAATAAAAATGAAGATATAAAAAAGTCAGCCCGGCAGAGCCACTTCGAGAAAGTCATTCGTGATAATGACACATTCCGCTGCGTTGCGGCTGCGAAAATTGAATGGGAGCTGCGGTTCTCGATCGATAACGAAGTATCCTACGAACATCGAAGGGCTGGCGAGAGGGAGAGGGGGAGAGAGGGAGAGAGAGAGCGCCTGCAGTCCCCGGTGCCATTTTTTTTCGTTCCAGCACGCATCGTTATACCAAGAGAGGCTGTGTGCCCCGCCAAAAAACGGGTTCGAGAACCTGCGCAATACCGAGAGAAGAGAGAGAAGAAAAATCCGTTTGAAACATTTTCGTCCGTGCTCAGGCGAGCAAGCACCTGCATTGGATCAGTCTTTAAATTTCGCATCTTATGAAAGTTGAATTCTCTCTCTCTCCCTCTAGCTCTCTCTCCCTCTCCCTTCCTGTAAAGCTTCTTATTTATTAGAGCCAACAAATTACCGGTCAAGTATTTTTTTTTGTACTTGCATCTGTTCGTATCCCATGGTGCAAATAGCGGCGATTGTGAAGAATAAGGTTTATTATCGAGGCTTATGTAGAGTGCGTTTTCGGTTTGAAAAAGATGCTTCTATGTGAAATGATCACGTATTTGAAATTCCGAACGTTCATAATGAACGAAATATTAGCTTAAAGTTTCTAATTTTCGTTAGAATTCGTCGTAGTGGTTTTAGTGGTGTCTGCAAGAGTAAGAAGTAAAGAGATACAGTTATTATCATTTTTTAAATATATTAAGTAGCCAAATTCGGCTAAATCTAAACATGGCAAAAATCTTCCATTCACTATGAACGTTCGAAATTTCAAGCACCTAAATGATCGCACATTCAGAATGAAAATAAGAGAGTGAGAGAGAATTAAGGGGGGGGGGGGGGACGAGTCTGCGAAGGTAGTAAGACAGGGGAAAAGATTGGTCGATGATATCTCTGTGCGATAATAACTTAATCGAGTATAGCCATCGACGACTCGCAAGAAGAGTTGCTCATTCTCTCTTGCGCATTATTCTCCGGCAGAGAAAAATAGCGCCAAGAGCCTCGAAACACCAGTCCAGAGATATAGAGGGAGAGGGAGACGGAGAGAGAGAGAGAGAGAGAGAGAGAGAGAGAGAGAGAGAGAGAGAGAGAGAGAGAGAGAGAGAGAGAGAGAGAGAGAGCCGAGCGAAGGGAAGCGAAGGCGTGTAGAGAAGTAGATGAAAAAGAGGAGGAGGAAGAGATGAAGAAGACGAAGAAGAAGAAGAAGAGGAGAAGAAAGGAGAAGATTGTGCACGTGGGCGTCTCGTTGCTCATTTCGGCCTCTCCCCCTCCCTCTCTCTCTCTCTCTTTCTCTCTCTTGCTTATAAGCGAGCGCAAGCGCACATGTGAGATTCTCGCATCTTTATCCCTGGGGCCCTGGATCTTGTGGGAGGAACTTGGCTTCCTTGCCTCTCTCTTTGCTCTTTGCTCACGGCGAGTAGGCTGTCCGTGTGCCTGTGTGTTTGCACGATTTTATCAAGCTCCACACGCTTAAATATTTCTCTCTCGGCTTCTTTCCGTCCGTGGCGCTGACCTATCGGCTCCCGCTAATAGAAACATTATTTCGACTTTTCGTCGGCTGTTGAATCTTTCTGCGAGACTGCGGTTCTGTAGAAGCAAGCAAGAGACATAGAAAGAAAGAGCTAAGCAAGAGCACAGGCAGCCAAGAAAGATTAAGACAGAGAATACTGAAGAAGAAAGTAAAAAGGAGACACTCGGAGACCAGGATGAAGAGGGGCCGGAGGGGCAGACAGGAGAGAGAGAGAGAGAGAGAGAGAGAGAGAGAGAGAGAGAGAGAGAGAGAGAGAGAGAGAGAGAGAGAGAGAGAGAGAGAGAGAGAGAAGGTTCATGTAGAATATACATCGGCGGGGAAGAAGAGAGTTTGGGCCAGTGCGAGCCTCTTCGGCCTACTCCTTTTTCGTCGTTCATAAATCCTACCGTTCTCCACCTCGCCTCCTCTCTCTCTCCCTCTCTCTCTGACTCCCTTTCTTTGCTTCCTCTCGTCTCTATCGTCTCGGATTTTAAACGCGGCCTCCGCGAGTCTGCAATATTTCATGTTCTCTTTTTTATACCTCCCAACCGCGAAAAATATCACTTTTAATCATTTCCAGTTCTTCACTCTTTACTCTCGACACCCTTTGTAACTTATATACATAAAGCGGAATTTTCAGGCTTAACCATGTTGAGCAGCTTCGATAACCTTACTTTCATCATACGAAGAATTTACTTGCTTTGGATTTCGAAACGAGTCATTTTTTTCCCAACTACATCGGAGACGTATAGAGGCTAAGCTTTCCACGGAGAGCAATAAAAGAAAGTTACTTTACAAGCCAATTGATGAGCGGATGCTCCGAAAGGAGAAACAGGTTTGACAACGCGCCGGCTATAAGCGTGTATATGTTGGGACTATCGAGGAAAAAATAAAAAGCTGGAAGAGCTTGACTATCTCTGAGAAAAACGCCAGGCTCCGAAAAAAATCAGCATCCTTCTTATATGCACCCATTGCATAATCACTTTTATAATCAAATCATCCCCGGGTGATTTGTGCTACTCAAGCGTATTTCACACTTATTCCACACTCGAAGATCATCTTATTTAAATAAGTTTATTTAACAAAGAAATTTCGTGCCTCGGCATTTAAGTAAGAGTAATAATATAATATAATAAATATAGTAATATTGCGCTAGTTGAAAGGGGAACCAGTAGCGAGTAGAAAACGTTGAAGCTGTCAATGTGAAGAAGGTGGGCGCATCATTTCTCGATCGAAAAGACAGCCTTAACCGATTTTACATTAAGACATCAGACATTAGAGAGAGAGAGAGAGAGAGAGAGAGAGAGAGAGAGAGAGAGAGAGAGAGAGAGAGAGAGGAGGCGCACGACTCTTGCATTTATTTGTTCAATCAGTTAGACGGTGCAGAGACACGTCCGTTAAAAAGCTCTTTTTACTGTTTCCCGAAGCGGCTGCCGTCGCCACGCTTATGCTGCGCACATAACGGAATATAAAAAGACATTCAAGCTGCTCATACGTGTGAAGAAAAAATACCGATTGATATTATGGGAAGTATTCATCCGTTTTTTTTTTTTTTTTTTTGAGAGAGAGAAAGAGATCTACATGGTAAGACCTCGTGGGGCAAACAACTCGTTGTGTAAATATCTTAATTAAGGAAAGTACGCGCGTGATGCCTCTGTATATCCATGGCATAGCTCAAACGCACTGGCTCATCTATAGCAGGATTAACACGTTCAAGTGATTTAATGTAGAGTCTTCTTTACATATTGTAAGCTCGAATCAGCATAAATCTCGCTCTTGGCGGCCCCAGACACACACCGTTCGTCGTCGCTCCTCGTCCGCGAGAGACGAGCTGCTGCGCCGCTGTCTTATCTCATAAATATTCATAGCCCTTCAACGATAATCACTCGGCAAATTGTCATGTCTTTTCCAAAATATCTTCTTATCCGTAGTCTACTTCTCCACGCGCTTTTCATCGCATTTCATCATTTAGAATGACGTTTTATGACGCTTCCAAATTTTACCAACCATATGCCACTATCAAATAAAGTCGCTTCGCCAGTGATTTATTCTAATTAGCTATTCTCTATCCTCTTCGCGATAATAGATGTTTATGTATTTATATTATTCACAACTCGGTACCGTACATCGGTAGAGAAAGAGTAGCAAATATTGAGAAAACGCGCACTAGCATGCATAAAGAAAGTGTTTGACATTTTAAAAGGCGTTAAAGAGAGCGTCGACGAAACGTTAAAGGGGAGAGAGAGACGAGGGAGGGACTCTGCGAAAGAGAAAAGGAAAAAGCGAGTGCGGCGAAAGAGAAAAGGCGCAGAGTCGCTCTCGGTAAATTAGCGTCCGCGTGGTCGTGGAGCTTTAAAAATAGTTACTCGTTCTCCTCTCTTGGATTTTGGCGCTTGACAACAAGATCGGCATAAAGGAACCGAACGAAACAAGCCAAAGAGGCAAGGAAAAGGGAATATAGCAGCTTTGCTGCTCGCTCGTTTCGTCTTTGGAAGTCCAGAACAGTCCAGCGGGCGAGTGCACGTTCACAGCCCGACTCTCTCGCTCGCTCGCACTCGCTCTTTCGCTTCGCTATATATAAAATTATACGAGCACATACGTGCAAGTGAGCCACAACGACAAAGCAGCGCGCGGAGGAAGTGCTTCTGGCTACAAAGGATTAAGGCTTTTACTCTTTCTCCTCCCCACCTCGTACGAAATAAATCTAGATTTACGGAGAGCTCCCATCTAATTTTGGCAAAATATCTCCGCTAAAGGCATGTGTACCGAGAGCGTTTTGTGTGTTGTTGATACTTATAAGGGATTCTAGCTTGAAGCACGCGTGTGCTACCGCACGATAGCATAATTCCGGCGAGACGAGCTGATCATTCAATTAAGAGAGACTAATTGCGGGCGTGTAAATTGCTACTGCTGCTCCTTGATTAGCCGCGAGTTATAAACGTTTTCTCCGCATATGTTTTCCTCTGCACCATTTCTCAATTAGAAACGCATTCCTTTATATCGTGCTTATCGAGGACTGTCGCTTTAATCGAGTAAAAAGTCACGCTTGTGACAACCTCGAAGACACAGCTCAAATTATCTCGATGTTAATCTCAATAGCGACGTTCGCGAGGTGGAAACTTGCGACTTTAGCATATTTTATGATCTTATTTCCACGTGTCCCGCGCGCCTCGTCAATCCCTATACGCTTGTACACATCCTTTCTTTCTGCCTGTTTTTCATAGTGTCGCTTCATTTGACGAATAGTTGCTCTCGGCCTCCAGACGGAGAGAGACGGGCGCAGACGCGCGTGTATTTTTTGAGTGTCGGCCGGCGAGGGATATATATATACGTGGCGCGCACATGTGAAGCCATATGGGCACGCGTCTGCAGCCCGTCAGCAGCAGCAGAGCCGATAAATATCGCCCCAGCCGCACTGTAATATCTAACCATACTACAATTACGCCCAACTGAGAGCTGTCCATAAATTTCTAGTCAGTCTTGATCAAGTAGGCTGGGTTTTGCTTACAGCATTTAATACAAAAAGAAGAAACTTCGTATAGCGAGGGAGATAATTGTAAACAGTGGCAAACGATACCCGGGCCGTCCGGGATCTGCCTTGGCTCTGCGCGTGCGTCAATCTTTTCGCTCATAAGCGATTTCTGCAAGCCACTTAATTGTTTCGGGGAAGTCTGCTGTGTCAGTGTCGCCGCATCGCGCAGACGAACTCGCGGAGGCGGGAAAGAGAGACTAAGAGGTTGAGTGAGACAGAGAGAGAGAGAGAGAGAGAGAGAGAGAGAGAGAGAGAGAGAAATTTGCTGGCTCTCTTTTTGATGTGGTAGGATCTCGCTTGACAAGCGCACACCCGCGCCTGATAGATAAAGATAAATATGCATCGTTTTCCGGTGTGTCTGGCGCGTTAACGAGTTACGTTCGGGGCTTTACAATGAGTCAGCAACGAAAAACCAAAAACGGATGGGACTGGGGGGGGGGGGGATTTGGGCTACATGACGGATGGTCGTCCGTCCGGTGGCAGAGGACGTTAAAAATCTCCGTCGCGCCTTTTTCACTAATCAGCCATTCTCTGCTGCCCCATTTTTTAGCCTCTGGGGTGCTTTTCAATTTTTTTTATCGATACGCGACACGCAATAGGACCGTAAAAAACGCAAAGTTAAGGCAAGCGCGAGAGACACAGTGAAAGAGGTTTTTGCGTTTAGCGAAGATCTCGAGTCATCTGACGCTCGCTTCTCTCCTCTCTCTCTCTCTCTCTCTCTCTGTCCGCGCGTATTTAAAATAGAACTGCGTGTGCGCGACGGACGACTGGCACGCAGCACGGCGCACACACGCGACGAGCGAGGTCCCCTCGTTGCTCGCGACAAACTCGAGGATGTTTTCATTGCAATTACCCTGGCCGCAACGCCTCATCCCTCACGAGCGGCGTCTCGTTACCACGCTTGCGTATAGGCTTCCGGAAATGGGGCTTTTCGGCAAATGTTTTCTCGGCCATTAATCTTGGACTTTCTTGGCAATTTTGTGTACAGGTTGACTGGGAGCACGAGTCTGGGCAGCCCCGCGGCGGGCAGTAACGGAGCCAGCGCTGGCGGTGTCAGCAACGCCGGCACCGAGGCCGAGAGTGCTGCTGGGGACGGTGGGGCAGCCGGTAGCGCCAGCGCGCCCAGCGACTTCCTGCGCAGGAGCCACCCACTGGCGGAGCATCCGGCGCTTCATCCAGCCTACCGGCTCAACTACATGGACCACCTCTACCACCAGCTCCAGGCCTCGACGCACAGCCCTAGCGCCTCTTTGCATGGTAAGAGCCCCCTCGAATGTGTGATGGTGCATGCGGGCGGACGCCCGTCGCCCGCATTTTCCGTCCCCTTGTCGCACATATCCGATCTATATATGCCTCGCTATGCTACTCGAATTTCTCTGCAAAATGAGAGATAAGGACTAGGCGTCTTTGTTCGTTCGCTGTTGCAGGACTGGGTGGTTTGGGGCCAGAGTATCTCCTGCACGCCGCCGGCCCAGGAAGTACAATAGCTTCCTCGGAATTCCACTTTTCCATCGACGGTAAGTAGTGTGTCTTGTAAGCATGTATGCATGTGACCTTTCTGCCGCTCATTTTTCCGCCCATGGGCCTCCTCTGCAGGGAGTGAATCTCTCAGCCCTCTCGTGCGCGTAGAACGAGTTTGACATTAATGCAAATGAGAGAAACGTGAGATAGTGAGAGAAAGAAGGCAAAAGGGCGAGAAAGAAGCTCGCGATGAAAGGGAGAGGGAGAGAGAGAGCCGGTAATTAAAGGTACAGGCCGTTGCTCTCGTTCGTTGCGGGGGTGGTGGCGGCGCGCTCAGACGGATTGAGACGGAGGTGGTAAGGCTGACCATAGGTGGTGGGAGAGCATCGCGATAACGCCGTGAACAAGACGGTAGCAGCGGGCGAGAAGCGCAGAGAGGGTAGCCATTAGCGGGCTGCCTCCGCTGGGAGCCCACAAAAAGAGAGAGTGAGAGAGAGAGAATGGTTCGTTAACCGCGTTCGTCTCTCTCTCTCACTCTCTCTCTTAGCTTCAACGCGCGCGCATAATTCAATCGAGTTCGATAGAGCGACAAGAGCTCATTAACACCTCAGCGATGAGAAGCCTCTGCAGATTCTCTCCAGCTCTCTCTCTCTCTCTCTCTCTCTCTCTCTCTCTCTCTCTCTCTCTCTCTCTCTCTCTCTCTCTCTCTCTCTCTCTCTCTCTCTCTCTCTCTCTCTCTCTCTCTCTCTCTCTCTCTCTCTCTCTCTCTCTCTCTCTCTCTCTCTCTCTCTCTCTCTCTCTCTCTCTCTCTCTCTCTCCTCAGCCTGGCGACACGGCAGGTCCTTTGTCCAGCTCCTACTCGGGGATTCTAGCGAATATGGGAGCTATACGAGTGAGAAAGTATTTGTCGGCCAAGGAACTGAGGCGCGGGGAAAAAAGCAGCAACACCATCGCGCCCCCTAGTCGCTGTGCGATTCCTCTGATTTACATGTCTCAATTCCCGCACACTGTGCTAGCGCGCAACCATTTCAACCTCGAGCTCTTCTCTCTTTTCTCTTCCCTTTTTCTCCGTCCTCGCGCCTAACAGGGCCTTTCTTTCCAATGAATCGCATTAGCTCGACTCAACGTGTATATACACATACTGAATATATTCCTGCTTAATTAATTAATCAACTCATGTTGGGGTCTTTTCTTTTATCCTTTTGCCTTCTCTTCTTTCCTCATCTTCGTTTAAAGCCTTAATTGTTCCTCTATTCCGTGCCTTGATATGCTTGTCTATATTCTCAACCGCGTTTCTTTTTATTTTTATTAAGGGGGTGTTACACCTAGTGGCTTCTGAGGTAGCAATCAACAGAAAAAAAAAACCACTCCCAATTTATTAGCACGTAGCTTCCTCCGAATTAATTTATTGTTCCTATATGAATAGTATATAGTTCAAATATAAAAAATGTTTATACATTTTACATTTTACATAGTTACACAAACTACACATTTCTTGGTACTCTTCAAATCCTTTATTTGACGACTACATTTAAGGTGGCCCTTTCCGGTTTTTGCGAGTGAATTTTAAGATTTATTTATATGATTTTTTAGCGTACTGTGATATAAGTAATGGTATAACTTGAATAAAGGGAACTTCAAGTAACAAATAAAATTGTTTGTAACAAAATTCAACTTCTCTTAAAGTAAATACAGCCACCTAAACAAAAATTCTATAAAACACTGGAGTCTTTTTCAATTATTATCCGATTTTTATTTGTAAGCTCTCACTATGTTCCTTGTTCAATTTTAGGAGGAGGTACTAATTTAAAAAATCAAAAATTATCAAAACCTGCAAAGCTACGTACAATTGTTTATAAGGATATGCGTGTTTTTACAAACCGTCGGGCCCTCCAAGTATGTATGGGAGATTGAAGGACCATCCGTGATAGAGCAGCTCTAGACTTCTCTTGTCTTCCCAAGATGCGTAATATTATAGAAAGTTCAAAATTGAGAAAGAATAATGATAAATAGGGATGTGTTGGTAACTATGTAATTTTTTTATATAGGCTTTGACTTTTCGTAAATATCTGAAAAAATTCTCATGAATTTTAGAAATAAAAAGAAGGTATAATAGTTATATAATTAAAATAATTTTTGATGCAGTAGGCGTAAAATCTCATGTTACGCCTTGTACCAATTTTGAAAAATGCAATTTTACGACTTCAGAATCGAAAAGTAATGTTCGCACCTCGAGCGAAATACTTAAAAAAATATAGAAGGATGAACAACTTTGAATACATTTCTGAAAACAATCATACAGTTGTTTCCGAGAGTTGTGTGCGTTACTTGACTATCGATAATTGATTTCACAACTTTTGTTTGTTTGATTTGCAGTGAACAATTTGAATGTACTTACTTACATATAATTTGTTCAGCATACAATGATTCAAAGAAGTGAAAGACTTTTTGACTGGTATTTATTTGATTTCTTTTAAAAAATCATAAATATTATTATTTTACACTGAAAAAAAATTTACGTTGTGAGAACTGAAAGTACGGCTCTGACAACGATACTTTTTGGCTGATTTTCTTTTCGCTGAATTTTGTAGGTACAGTAATTGTATCGGTACAGCTGTGAGAGCTGTACAAGATATACTGAAAGCACTAATGTATAAAGTTCTTTTGTCGAAGCATTAAATAGGTTATGATTCGACATACGTACATATTTTTCATTATAATAATCTCGATTGATAAATACACTGGATTACAGATGAAATACGCAAAAGCGGATTGCAAACATGCGGTTGATCGGCGGATTTTATGACTTTTTGAGGTTATAACATAAACGTTGGCTTCGCATTGTAGCGTTGTCAACTAAATCGTACCGTTGTCAGAGCTGTACAAATACATTTTGCGCATCTGACCAATAGTGCCGTTACATTATACTGTTAAGTCCGGAAATAAGTGGAAATAAGTAGTAATTGGTTTTATATAAGTTTATTATATAAAATACAATAATTTATTACCAATACAATCTGCTGGCTTCTGGTAGGTCGATGTGTTGTAATTTCAATTACAATTCTTTTTATAACGCTTGCTTTTATAAATTTACTATAAATAACTTATAAGATCTGCTTACTAGACGAGTAAGGCTTATGATTACAATTTGAATAACTTATAAAATCTGCTTACTAGATGTGTAAGGCTTACGGTTTCAACTTCTCGATGTCGTAGAGGTACACGGAGTTCGCCAGGTTTCTTGTACGCTGTGACTGATTCGCGTGACACACATCACTTCTTTTATAATACAAAATAATTAGGTTAAAGATGAGCCCGGTGACAGTAAATCGAGATCATCTTATTTTGCAATGTAAACTTCGTCAGTCGTATACGATTCGGCGATGGCATTGAGAAATGCTGACCTTAAAGAGAATATCGTACGTTGTTTTTCGCAAGTGTGATGACCTACTACGTCACGGCGCCGCATGAGCAAAATGCTGTGTTTGTAAAAAATTGCATTCCCGCTTTTATGTGTCAGGAAATATCTGATACTAATTATGCTTTTTCTTTAAAATGAGAATACGTCTCCGGACGTAACACCTCCCCCCTTAGACTGTTGAATGTCGTAGAGATTCAACAATGTTATTATGCATCAGAGATTTCCCGTTACAAAAAATTTATTGATAAGTAAATGATAAAATATAATAATACGGGTTATGAATGATAATAATTATAGTAAAAATAATAATAAAAATAATGATAATAATAATAATAATAATGATAATAATAATAACAATAATAATGATAATAATAATAATAACGATAACAATAATACTCGTCAGTTCTACTTTGATTTAGTGGTTATCAGGTTTAAGTTTCAAATGACCCTTTCAGCATTTTTGAGGTTGTCTGGTCGAACGTTGATTTGACCTATTAATTTTTCTTCCTGATCCTCCTATCTCGGTTCTTATGGGGATTTTCATGTCGGGATGCAAGTTCTCGATTTTAGCCCTTCCCTATCTGCTGGCATTGGTACTAGTGTTTTCGGGCTTAGTCGTCATTTAACTTGATTATACGAGGTTGGTGACTCGATGTCGCACGAACGAAGTGCTGCGTATACATTATTCTGTGTCTTGAAAAATCACTGATTTACGTTTTATTTAATGAATGTTTAAATGATACGTCTCCGGACGTAACACCTCCCCCCTTAGACTGTTGAATGTCGTAGAAATTCAACAAGTGAAGTAATTGAATGATCAATTTGAGTTATTAGTAATTTTTTTGTTACAAAAGATTTAATAATAATAATAATAATAATAATATAAAATTAATAATTTTAAATAAATTTTTGAATCGTCTATATATTTTAAAATAAATTAATTATTTTCTTCCTAATACTAGTTTTGCACTTAACTTACTGATTTATTTTGTACCGATTTTTCTAACGTTCAAATTTCAAAGAATTCCTATAGATATATATATATATATATATATATATATATATATATATATATATATATATATATATATATATATATATATATATATATATATAGATTTCGATAATTTAATTATTTCGTTATCGGTAATATGTAATAATTTTTTTGTTCTGCTGTATTTACATAAAATAGTCATTCGTTAATTAAGCTTAGAAATAATGTGCTTATTAAATAATTTTTTTTTTATTTTTTTTTAGTAAATAAACGATGAGAAATATATAGGGAATGATTCAAGTGATCATTCACTTCCTCCCTGCTTAGATATTTGGCAAGGGATATGTTTTTTCTTTCCTCTCTTTGTTTAAGTAGAATAACATTAAAGGGCTTTTGATGTTATCATAACAAAATTATTTTAACAATCGTATTATAATTATTTCCAAAAGAAAAATACAATTATATATGGTGTAGGTTTTTTTCGTAAAAAGGAAGTGAATAATTGAAATGATATTGATAAATTTTGACTTGTTATTGCTTTTATGCATCATTGTATTTTACCTTTGTTTGAAAACTTTCAGCCATTTCAAAAGTTCATTTTAGAACTTGAACTTTTGTTTCGGCATAGGTAGCATTCACATATCTGCTTTAAAGAATACGCAATCTGTTAGAGTAGAAAATATTTTACATACTCAATACAGTGCAGAATAGTGTATCTTATATAGGATGATCATGTTAGTATATGACAGAACTGATCATTCCAAATACATATATTCTATTTAATCTTAGCAATGTGAACGTAGCTACCTGAATAATTTTTTTTGTTCTGAAACTCTTTAATAAATTTTGACGAGTATCAACAATTTTTTTCCTTTTTTTTCCTTTTTTTTTTTTTTTTTTTTTTTTGGTAGGTGAATACAGTTTAATTTTGCATAAAATTAGTCAAATTATTATTATCTTTTTTTTTTATCATACGTTAAAAGGTTTAGGAATGGGTTCTACTTCTTTTCCTTTTGGATTAGTTCTATACTTTGTTATTCAAAGATAAAATCATAAGCTATTAAATTGATCATAAGTTAATTCGTCCCTGTAATGTTTTCTACTTTGTGATTAAATAATTATTTTATATATTTTTATTATTTAATAACACATCATTTTCACATGTCAAATTTTTTTGATTGTTTGATTGTTATAAGACCAAAGTTACTTTGTATTAATATCTAATCGCAATATTTATGTATTATTTCTAAAATTTCATTATTCAAGTGTATCTTATTTCAATCGCATTTTTCTAAAATTATTAGCTTTCTTAGGGAATATAGTTGCTTTTCATAAAATACTGACAAGTTGATACGAACAATTGTAGACAAACGGATAAGTGGTTATAATTTTAAATTGTATATTTGGTAAAATCTGGATCACCTTAGGGTTATATATTAGTTGACCAAGAAGTAGGATGGTTTTGCTTCAAATGGAAAAGTTCAGTTGCAATTATAATCCTGTATTAAATTTGGAAAAATAAGAAGAGATTATGATAGATGTTAATATTGAGTATGTTGTCCACATCCTAAAACAAAAATGTTATGTTATTATTTGTTATAATATTGCTTTGCTTGTTTTTCATAATTAGTTAAGATATTATTTTGTTCATTTTAATAGCGTTGAAAATTCTTATTATGCTGATCGTTTTGAAATTTATTCATATTTGGTTCTTTAATAGGCCATGTTTTGTCTCCCTTTTTAAACCTTTTTCTGATAGCAAATTTATTGTAGTAACCTTTAGATTTTAATTTTAGTTTTGTAATTTTTGATAATTCTTTTAAATATTTTTTATAATTAGATATCCATTTTAGTTTTCTGACGTTTTTATTAGATTTTACTTTGATAGGATAGTTAAAAAATAACTGCAATTGGTGTACTTTATTAGGATTTGTATTTAGATTGATTATTACGTTATGATCTTGATTACCCAAAGTTTCTTTTAGTTGATTTTTATTGTCAAGCTGTTCTTGGTGTTCTTGATTATCAAATATTTTTAGATGACTTTTATTCTCTAAATATTTTTTTAGTTTTTGATTATCAAACATATCTTTTGGTTGATTTTCATTTTCGAAAACTACTTTACTATTATTTAATAAGTTCTTTAGATTTGTTGTATCATTTAATAAAGACTCTTCTGAATGTATTGATGCTATATTCTCTTTTAACGAATTTTCAAGCGAGTTTTGTTGGAATTTAGTTTCCATTTGATCATCTTCGGAAAATGGTTCAGCTAAAGCAAAAGTTATGTCTAAAATGACTTTAAGATCATCATAAAAAGTTACTGTTTCCAACGAATTATTACCTTCTTTATTATTTTCATTCGAAATTTCATTCTTTTGGTTATTTATATTGGATTCATTAAAATGAATTACATTAATTTCATCACAATCCTCATGAGTTTTTAAATTAGATTCGTTGAAATTCATTTCTTCATTAGTCTCATAATTTTTTACAGTAGATTCAATAGAATCAATTAAATTTGTTTCCATAATTTCTTCAATTTCATGATTATTTTTGAAAATTTCGTTAAAGTCTATAAAATTAATTTCATTAGTATTTCCATGATTTTTTATAATCATATTATTATCTTTTGGTTCATCAGTGATTTCATGTATTTTTATAAAAGGTACGATAATTAAATTGATTTCTTTATCATCATTAATTATTGTAGATTCCTCTATGATATTAGTTTCCTGTTTAATTTTATTTACTTTATTTTCTGTAATTAGTTCATTACCATTATACCTTTCAATATTCGTTGTATTAACTTCGTTTTTCTGAATTTTTGATTCGTTAATTGTTTCTTTCGTAACATTATGGTATGATTCATCAGTATTAATACTTGGATATTGTTTGATTTCCTCACATTCTTCAGTAGTATGATCTGGATTTTTACAAAGATCACAATGATTTCCCATTGCATTATATTGCATCATAAGATTTTTAAGTTTTCTGCAGTTGTCGATGTCATGTCCAATTCTTTTGCAATAATCACATTGAATTCTTTTCCTATTTACTGTATTGGGTTGTTGATTATTAAAAATCGTGTTTCTTGGCTTGTAATTTTGTTCTTGAGTTTTGTTAATGAATCGGTTATAATTTCTTGTAGTATTTGGTAATTGATGAATTTCTTTATTTTCTAAAATTTTGTAGTTTGTGCTATTTTGAGAATGAGCATTTCTTTCTGGGCAATACTTTGCTGTATGTCCGATTCTGTTGCAAATTTGACAAATTATTCTATTTCTTAAAATCGCACGCTTGCAATCTGATGAATCGTGGTCTTCTTCCTTACATAACGCGCACCACATTATTTTTTCGTTTATAGGGCAGTATTTTATCCAGTGCCCGAGTTTATTGCATTTCATACATACTGCTGACAGACAGTCTTTAGTTGAGTGACCCGTGCTTCCGCAATACTCACAATCAAGTTCATATTTCTTTATAACAGGGCATTGAGTAGCTGCATGTCCTATCATTTGACAGTATTGGCAATAATCTTCATTTGTTTGGTTAAATGTACACTTCTCTACAGAATGTCCTCTGTGATTACAGAGTTTACAAAAAAGTTCTATTTTATTTTTAGCATTGTTGCAAAAATAAGATATATGATCTTTACTTTTACAATAAACACAAACTGCATTAGAGCAAAACAATGCTTCGTGATATTGATCTCGGCAAATTTGACAATGAAATACTTTAGTATAATAATGGTTTTGTTGTTTAAAATTATAAAATGTATTAGCTTGATTATTCATCATGGTTTTTTCATTTTATTAAATGTTCGTAATTATTATTGTAGTTTATTTTTGAATTTATCTTTTATTTTGTTTATTATTGTCTTACTTTCATTTTCTCGTTTGAGTATTGTTTATTTTTTATATTATAATATTTAAATATTTTTCATTTTCTTATTTTATTATATTCCCTTTTGCAATGTAATATTTTATTGTAATTTTTTTTTTTGGTATGATTCTTCATTATAATATTCTTACTTTTATTGTAATACTTTTCGTTTGTTTAGTTATTTTTTATTATTATTTTGATTTCCTTATTTTGATAAAAAATGACTTGATTATTTTATACACTGATTATATCTCTCATATGTTTTCTATTTTGTATTGTGTAAATTCTCTATTATTTATTTCCCTTTATTTATTTCTCTTCATTCATTTCTTATGTTTTGTTCTTTATTCTTTTTATTTATGTATCAGTATACTTAATATTTATTTTTAAATATCTTTTATTATTAGTTCAACCATATATATTTTTTGTGTATTATTTATTTGGCAATTTATTTATTTATTTGCCAATTTTATATCTCTATTCTTAATGTTTTTCGTGTAATTTGATTTCTGATATTCTTATTTCTTGTTTATGTATAATATTTATCCATTCAATGATCATTATTTTGTATTATTATTTCATTTTTCTCCTTCGTGTTGGATTTGTTTTATTTATTTCAATTTCTTTTTATTTATTTATTCATTTGTTTATTTTTTTTTTTCACTAATATTTTAGTTATTTGTTTTTACTGATATTATTTAATTATTTGTTTCTTAATGTTTCCCTATATGAATTTTTCACTTTAAATTTCTTGTTTGTTAAATATATTTGCGTGATGCTATTTACTTATATATTTTGATTTATTTTGATTTTATCTTTGTGAAATCTTTTTTTTTTTTTTTTTATATTCGTTTACGTTATTTGTATTTGGGTTATCCTTTCTTCTTTCCCTATTTCTATAACATCGTCTATTTTCCCTTTTTTTTTTTATTTATCTGTTAATATGTTAGTAATCTGGACGAGCCGTACACGTTCATCTTCAGAAGTTTAAACGATCATGCTACAATGATCCTCTTAACTTCTTACTGCAAAACGAGAAGCTCGGAAGCAGTTAGTAGTGATATTTTTAGTAATTTTCAAATACTACTCGTTTCCTCTCATTCCAGTCTTATTTTTTCGTATAAATCTAGTGAACTTACGTTCGATTCGTACCGGAACCACTGTTACGTTCCGAAAAATAGTTATTTTTATTCTTTTATTTTAAACAGTCTAGTGAACTAATATTCGATTCGTACCGGAACCAATGTGACGTTCCGAAAAATAGTTATTTTTATTCTTTTATTTTAAACAGTCTAGTGAACTAATGTTCGATTCGTACCGGAACCACTGTTAAGTCCGGAAATAAGTGGAAATAAGTAGTAATTGGTTTTATATAAGTTTATTATATAAAATACAATAATTTATTACCAATACAATCTGCTGGCTTCTGGTAGGTCGATGTGTTGTAATTTCAATTACAATTCTTTTTATAACGCTTGCTTTTATAAATTTACTATAAATAACTTATAAGATCTGCTTACTAGACGAGTAAGGCTTATGATTACAATTTGAATAACTTATAAAATCTGCTTACTAGATGTGTAAGGCTTACGGTTTCAACTTCTCGATGTCGTAGAGGTACACGGAGTTCGCCAGGTTTCTTGTACGCTGTGACTGATTCGCGTGACACACATCACTTCTTTTATAATACAAAATAATTAGGTTAAAGATGAGCCCGGTGACAGTAAATCGAGATCATCTTATTTTGCAATGTAAACTTCGTCAGTCGTATACGATTCGGCGATGGCATTGAGAAATGCTGACCTTAAAGAGAATATCGTACGTTGTTTTTCGCAAGTGTGATGACCTACTACGTCACGGCGCCGCATGAGCAAAATGCTGTGTTTGTAAAAAATTGCATTCCCGCTTTTATGTGTCAGGAAATATCTGATACTAATTATGCTTTTTCTTTAAAATGAGAATACGTCTTCGGACGTAACAATACAAATAAATAGACTGCTTCAGCCGTCTGTAAGGGTAAATGATCAGTATAAATAGTGCTAGTACAGCAAATCGAAACTATGCTTTCTGCAGCCTAAAATTTTTGTCAGTGTATAGATTATACAGAAAAACGTCTATACTTGCCTTATTTTATACTTTCGTAAAAAATTTTATATTAACAATATTATTATATAAATTTCACTAATATAAAAGACCACAAATTAATTTCACTGGCCACCGAGCGTCATTGTTTTATGTTACAAAACTAAGTGATTTCATGATTACGCGATGTTTCATTTTCACTCACATACATTGAAAACTTGTTCAGGAATTCTACTCATATTGATTCTGGATCCATAGATTACTTAAATTCACTTATCAGACAACTTAGTTTGTTTTAATTATTTATATCCTGTATTAAATGACATTTTTAGAAAAATAGATAAACTTTTTATGTTACCAGTCCAAGCTATTTCACAAATACTCGATATTTCCTTCCCTATGCGAACTTTTATTGTTTCAAAATAATTTTTCCATAATTTTAACTCTTATTATATTAACAATCTAACTTTTAACCAGAATAAGTTAAAGTTATCTAAACACTCTGCTAATATGTTTGCACGTTAAGTTTTCTCAAAAGAATGAACCATCAATTAATTTCACTATTCACTATTAAAATACTTGGTAATCCATTTGTTGACGCATTGACATACAATAAACTTGATCAATTTCTAGTGTGTTTATTTTTAGATTAAGTAATATCTTCTTCAAGCTGCATTTGAATTTTAAGCAAAAAATGGAGTGAATCCAGAGTCTGAAATAATTAATGTAATCAAAAAATATTTAAATACTTTTTGCGTTTTTATGCGCTTCTAATAATAATCTGAAAAAATCTTACATCTCATTATTTCCGCGTTTTCATAATTGGTGGATATCCTTATTTTAATTGTCATAATCAGCTGTCAGAAATGCTTCACATAAATTTTCTTACATTATTTTAACAATAGTTTCTACATATTTACACCGTTATTACACTTTGCTACTTATCTGAATATTTATATATTATGTTGTGTATTTCATCATCGTACATATAGAAGTATAGATGGATAGAGGTTATGTTATATAAAAATAATAAAAAATAAACATATACTCTCTCTCTCTCTCTCTCTCTCTCTCTCTCTCTCTCTCTCTCTCTCTCTCTCTCTCTCTCTCTCTCGTAGCTATCATCTTATCACTCCTTCACTCTTGATGGTTCTGTGTGTGTGTGTGTGTGTGTGTGTGTGTGTGTGTGTGTGTGTGTGTGTGTGTGTGTGTGTGTGTGCGCGTGCGTGTGTGTGTGTGTGCGTGCGTGTGTGTGTGTGTGTGCGTGTGCGTGTGTGTGTGTGTGTGTGTGTGTGCATACCTATAGCGCATTATCTCAGGATATACTCGATCGATTTTAACTAGACAGGGCTCATTTTTTTTCTTTTGTCTAAATTTGGGAAAGAAAACGATTTTTCGTGTCGCTGATGTTTTTTTTGGTGAATTTTCGATTTTTGCAAAACTGTTTTTGCGTTTTTTTAGTAACAGGATTGAGATATTTGAATCAGATAAATAGCAATTCAAAGAGTATAAAAATATCTATAGTTTCTAAAAGTACATCTAAAATTGTTACTTTTTGTAATTTTTGGTGAAAACTCAACGATTGGAAAAACGTTTGCATTTTACTTGTAGAATGTGGACATATTTATTTTATGACTCATTTTGAAAGTCTCTGATTGGCTGCTTCTTAGTATACCTTCGTTTAAAAAACAAAAATAATTAGTACGGCAGAATATTTTTTGTTCGACAAAATTTTTACTGATTCTTTATTAAAAATCCTTTAAAACAAGTCCAGGATCGAGATTTGCAAACCCTCTTGAAAAAAGTTATATATTTTTTAAATATCAATAGAAACCAATCATTTGTATTTTTGATAACCGGATGGATTTGAGAACTTAATATTATTCACACATCTCATATTATGGATCTTGTCACTGAATTTTGTCAAAGTATAAAAAGTACATTAAACATCTATTTTCAACAATATTTTTAACAGCTAGGCTCGTCACGCGGTTCGAAGAAAAGCCAAGTTTGAAGTTACAGGCGTAGAAAAGCCAAAAACGCGTCTAACAAGGAAAGGATACTTGTTGTCCGCCTCCGATTTTCATGAAACTTCGCATATGAGTAGAGTGTCAAAAAATATTCGACACGTATTTTTTTTTTATCTGTAGAGAAAAATATCTGGGGGTGAAAACCACCCTTAAAGTTCACCCCCAAAAATAGTTTTTTTTAATATCTCGAGATGGAATCGGAATTTTTTAATGAAACCAACACCTACTTGTTTCTTATAAAAAGACGAGTATTTGGACACAGTTTTAACGATAAGGGGTTGCACCCTCTATTTTTATGGGGGTGAATATAATTTTTTTCACACTGTTTTTGAAATAACAAAGTTTTGACGAGCCATATTTGGTAAAAAAATGCCATCTTGTAAAGAAAATTAGAAATTATAGTTGACCTGTTTCGAGGCTTAAAAAAACACATAGAAGGGGTGAGCTACCCCTATTTAGTTACTTATCTTTTCGTGATTAAAAAAAATTAATCACAACATTCCTTTGGATTTTTAATTTTGTAACGCTTATTTTGACTCATATTTACTATTAAAAGTTAAAAAAATAAAAAATATTTTAATTTTAGTGGGGTGGCTACCCCTATTAACATTATTATTACTAGATTATGAGCGAAAACTTTTTTTCATTTTTATTAATTTGTACAATGTGATGATTTGTCAATGTAACATATATAAATATTACGGAAATTGGTGAGTTTGCAAATTTTATTCAATATACGTTTGACAATAATGATAATCTGTGAAAGAATGTTTAAAACATAATAGCTTTTTACACCATGCACATGATTCCTCTTGAGTATGCAAACAGAAATCTACTGAATTTTGATGTCTTGGAGGTTTTTTCGTTAAGTATCCACTTTTATACCAGGCTTATTTAAAAACATTTTGAAATCTTGGTGAAGAAAATTGATTATGGGTTAGAGATTGTAGTTTGATTATATTATTTCTCTCGTGTAATTGCATCATAATTCATAAGAAGTGTTATGTCTGATAATTTTCTTATAAAGTTTTTTCATAATCGAAAACCATGTACATCAAGAGTCTGTATCTGACCAGTTGTGCCTTTTGGTATCGTTTTCAATATAAGATTTGACTCTTTCGGTAAAGCTTCTTTTACAGCGTTTTCACATTGTCCACTCCATGAATCTAATAGCAGTATAGGTGAATTCTCAGTGTGAATCAAAAATACATTTTGAATCCAAATTTGAAATAGTTCCTTGGATAATTTACCGGACGCTGATGCTTCTACGTATATATTTTCTGGTTTGAATAAATTTTTCATTACTTTAGGTCCAAATTGTCCATGAGCCTCTTTCAAAACTATAAATAACGGGGACATAAGCTGTCCCTCTGCTGACATTGTTGGTTGAATAGTGTAACTATGTGTTGTAGAAGATACCGACTGAACGATGTTTTCTACATTTTTAATCCCCTCATAACAAAGAGTGCGACCACTATGTATCTCTAAATTGAACCCACTTTGATCAGAATTATAAACGTTTTGAGCACCATGTACTTTAATGAGATTTTTGACATCGTTAACAAAATTTTCTTCGTGTTGTTCTACTTCTATTGCCTTCTGTGTAGATGACATAGTAATAAATTTTGTTATTTTACGTGAAACAATATGATGTTTTTTTTTAATATTTGTATCCATCTATGTGAAGCTTTAAACCACGGAATATTTAGTTCTGCTTTCTTTACGAGAGCCCATCTTTTTATATCAATATCATGCACAGTCATTTTTGATTCTATCGCTTCTTTAACTTTTTGAAGTACATAAGTTGTTATTCCATATAGAATAGTTTTTCTGGTACCCCCTGCTTCAATTTGTAATTTCCACCGTCGCAATTGACGATCGGAAGTAACTTTTCTATACTTCGATTGTACACTTGTCAAGGATAATGGCTTTCTTTTTCCACTTTGCCAATACTGCACTGCCTGTTTCTTATATTCAAAGTCTACATCTTCTTCATTCGGTAAACAAGCAGGAACCTCTGCGTAATCTTTATTTAATTCATCCTCTTCTTCAATATCTTGTGGAAGTGTATCACTGTAGTCATCCTCAAAAAGTAAAGTATATTCTTCTTCTGTATGTAAATTGTAATTTACACTCTCCTTTATTATATTTTCTATTACATGATATAAAGTTATCTCTTGTTCGTTAGCTTGCGATTCTTCAATTTTAACATTGTTAGGATTAAAGATTATAGATAATAAAGATATTACAATCAGTGGATTAATAGCCATTTTTTAATTTTATTTGAGGCAATAACGTTCAAGCAACAGCCGCAGATTATTTATTCTATAATTATTATTTTACTTAAAATAACTTTATTTTATTTTCATGAATGTCAATTGAACTTACTTTTATTTCAGATATTTCATAAGTTTATCCCCTTTATTAAAATTGATGGCTATGTTATTTCACGTTTTATTCGTAATCTGATTGGTCGGAAGCGTTGCCATGCTGTAGCTATGTGCATGGCAACGCAATGTTGTTTGTTTATATTTTTCTTATAAGGTTATTTTCTCATTTTTGAATATTGTATGCAAAGCACAGTTCATCTCCGCGCGCGCAGCGCGCGTTTGATCTAGTCTTCTTTTTAAAATAAAGTTATGTTTCACCAAAATAAAAATATTATAATTACAACAATATTATGTGACACACACAAATAATTTAATTTATTTTATTTGTTTATTATATGGTAGAGAGAATCGTGCCAGTTTAATATAATAAATACATAAAATAATGAAACTGAATATATGTATTTACACTCAAGCCCGCTCATGCACTCACACGCTTACACACGCACGCTCATACGATTTCATTAGTTTATTTATTAATTAATTGAAATGGGCAAGATACTCATTACAATAAAATACTAGTTTTATTTAAAATAGTTATTGAGGGCATGTCGAATAAGAATAAGAAACTTCACCGGCCACCACGTGTTTTAATTAAAAAATTAATTTGTAAACATTTATTTGATATAATCTCGACTTCAGGCCTTCAATTTGTGCGGAGATAATTTTCAGAAATTTTGTGGATCATTTTTGTTATAGTATCTGTGAGATATTTGGGTTGAAAAATCTGACGACTTTTTTAGATAATTATAATTATTTAACATACACTCAAAAGAAGGCAAACGAAAAATTTATTAATATATCATGATATGATATTTATGTATATAATAAATATTATAAATTCTATTAACTCTAGAAAAAAAATGAAAATAAGTCGATGTTTTTTTTACAAATATTCTTCTTATCATGGTTATATTAATAAATTGAACATTATTAGAATCATTATTTTATTTTACGTTTTTATAATAATCCTATTTACATTATATCACTTCTTTTAATCAAACTTACTATTTGACTTTAGATATCATTTTAATATTTAAACTATTTTATTTTTTTCAAAAAAGTTCTTATTTGTTTAAATGTTTCGCCCATATGACTAAAAATAAAATAGCAATACTTACAAGCCCTTATTTTTTATATATTTTCTGTATCCTCAATGCGTACTTTAAAATTTTTTTTGAAGAGTATAAAATAAAATGTATAATTATATCAATTTAAATAATTGTATAAACACCAACAATATGTAATCAGTTTAGTAACTAGCGTGTAGTCAATACAAAGAAACACTACAAACTGACCACAGTCGAATAAAAATATCTCTTGTTTACTCGAGAATTATCTCGTATTCAAAGTTTATTTTTAACTTACCAATACTTTTATAAATGTCGTCGCGAAAAAAATATTTGTAGAAGCGTGATGACATTGAAAATTGTAATGTAAATTTAATATAATTATAATTATATTGCACATTTCGGTAAGAATGAAACCTTCGTTGATAAAAAAAAATTAAATTTTTATGACATCAACAATACAAGTATCAATACGGGAAGTGAAATATTATCCTAATATAATGTAAAAAAAGATGAATTTTTAATAGAATTTTATTCAGAAAAAGTTTTTGTTTATAAATAATTTCATCATTAATTTCATAAACAAAAAAAAGTAATCGATAAAAATTTTCTTTCAAATTTTCATTTAATGTATTAAATTTTAGTAGTCAATTTTAGTATTTCACGTAAAATATGATTTGAAATAAGCATCTCAAAATTAAAAATCAAAAAGAATGTTGTGATCAATTTTTTGTAATCACTAAAAGATAAATAACTAAGAAAGGGGTAGCTCACCCCTTCTATGTGTTTTTTTAAACCTCGAAAAAGGTCAACTATAATTTTTAATTTTCTTTACAACATGGCATTTTTTAATCAAATATGTCTCGTCAAAACGTTGTTATTTTAAAAAGAGTGTGAAAAGAATTATATTTACCCCCATAAAAATAGGGGGTGCAACTCCTTATCATTAAAACTGTGCCCAAATACTCGTCTTTTTATAAGAAACAAGTAGGTGTTGGTTTCATTAAAAAATTCCGATTCCATCTCGAGATATTAAAAAAAAACTATTTTTGGGGGTGAACTTTAAGGGTGGTTTTCACCCCCAGATATTTTTCTCTACAGATAAAAAAAATACGTGTCAAATATTTTTCGATACTCTAACCAGTTGCAAAGTTTCATGAAAATCGGAGTCAGACACTAACAAAAAGGTGATTATCAAATTTGTTTCGTTGATCACTCATTTTCCAAATATTTAGATAAGGTAATATCGATGTTGATGAGTTCAAAATGATGTAGTTTTTATTTGTGCTAAAAAAAAGGTGATTAATTAAATTAGGGGTAATTCACCCCGTCAACGTGTTTTTATTTTTAAATCTCGAAACAGGTCAACTATAATTTTCAATTTTCTTTATAGCATGGCAATTTTCAATCAAATTTAGCTCATTAAAACATTTTTATATCAAAAATACAAGGGAAAATATCATATTTACCCTTATAAAAAATAGGGGATGCAACCCCCAGCATTAAAACTGTGCCGAAAAACTCGACTTTTCATAAGAAACAAATAGGTGTTGGTTTCATTAAAAAATTCAGATTTCATCTTGAGATATTAAAAAAAACGGTTTTTGGGGGTGAGCTTTAAGGGCGGTTTTCATCCCTTAGATATGTTTTTCTGCAGATAAAAAAAACTACGTGTCGTATATTTTTTGACACTCTACTCATATGCGAAGTTTCATGAAAATCGGTGGCGCACACCAAGTATCCTTTCCTTGTAAGGCGAAGAAAAGCCAACAAACGGCTTTGCCACGAAAAAAAGTCAGTTTACGCCGTCCCTGGACGAAAAATCCCAACTGACGAAATTTCACGCTAGAAAAAAATCCAATTCTGTTAGGGAAAATACTTTTATGTACGCGTATTGATAAATAATGCTATATATTATGCTTGTAAATTTTAATTATTATAATAAAATTACTCTTAATACTATTAATAATCGGTATTAGGAACCTTGAATCAATGTACTGACAGCTTCTGGTTTATCACTGGCTTTGAAAATATGCCAAAAGTACTGCAACGCCGTTCATGAATTATAGTGTATATTCAGCGTACTCGCAATCGCAGATTTATTGCGCTTTTGGACATATCCGAAAAAAAAGTAACGGCTTCGAGCTGCAGACGCGCAGTGCAACCCAGCCGTCCATGCGTTTGATGCAGCAGTGCCACCGCTCAGAGCTACTGCGTTCCTAAGACTTTTTCTGTCTAAGTAGCACAATAAGTGTAGAATTGCACGTACAGTATCATTCATCAACGACTTATTGCAGTGCTTTTGACAAATGTTCAAAGTCAATGATAAAAAAAACTGGAATTATCAGTACACTGATTCGGGATTCCTAGTACAGTTTATTAATACTATTAATAGTAATTGTATTGTGATAATTAAAATTTACAAGCATAATATACAGCATTATTTATCAATACGCATACATAAAAGTATTTTCGCTAACAGAATTAGATTTTTTTCTCGCGTGAAATGTCGTCAGTTGGGATTTTTCGTCCAGGGACGGCGCAAACTGGCGTTTCTTCGTTTGAGAGGGCCCAAACTGGCTTTTTTCGTGGCAAAGCCGTTTGTTGGCTTTTCTTCGCCTGTAACTTCAAAGTTGGTTTTTCTTCGTACCATGCGACGATCTACTTAAAATATATATTATATTAAAAAAATATTTAATAAATAATCTATTATTATGTTTACAAAAGCTGAAGATAAATTACTATAAAGAAGTTCAAATCAAAGTAGATGACAGACAATTTAGCAATCGTATATTCCAGTACACAAACAAATACTTCTTACTCAATTATTTTGAAATAAAATATGGGTTTATTATTAGGACTTCGTTTCATAAAATTTGAAAAACTCTGTTATCTTGTAAATCATTAGCATCCATAATTCAATTATTTAATTTTAATCTTGCACTGAAACCATGCTCCAAAATTAAATTCAAAATAATTTATTATTACCATGTTTAAAAGCTAGGGTAATTGACAGACAAATTTGATGACTATACTTATCAACTTTTTTTTTCATTTACTATTTATATTTATCTACTTTGATTTGAACTTCTTTATAGTAATTTACCTTCAGCTTTTGTACACATAATAATAGATTACTTATGAAATTGAATTTTGAGTACATATAAAGAATACTTATAGAGTGTATTAGCAGTGTAAGCGGCTCCTATTGAAAATTCAGGTAAGTAAATATAACTGTTATTATAAGCCCAGCTGTTGAAAATACTGTTGATTTTTTATACTTACTACTTAGACAAAATTCAATGACAAGATCCATGACATCAGATGTATGAATAATATTAGGTTCTCAAATCCATCCAGTTGTCAAAAATACAAATTATTTTACTATTGGCTTCTATTGATAATATTTAAAAAATATATAACTTTTTTCAAGGGGGTTTGCAAATCTCGATCCTGGACTTGTTTTAAAGGATTTTTAATAAAGAATCAGTAAAAATTTTGTCAAACAAAAAATATTCTGCCGTTCTAAATATTTTTGTTTTTTAAACGAAGGTATACTAAGAAGCAGCCAATCAGAGACTTTCAAAATGAGTCATAAAATAAATATGTCCACATTCTACAAGTAAAATGCAAACATTTTTCCAATCTTTGAGTTTTCACCAAAAATTGCAAAAAGTAACAATTTTAGATGTACTTTTGCAATTATTAAAATATTGGTCTAAAAATCTAGGAACATGTTTTTTTTCATCGAAAACTGTAAAATGGCCAAGCCTAAGCGATTTTTAAAATTTTGAGCTACTAACTTCATGTGAAATATTCTATATACCAACTCTAAATCTCCACAATATTTCAACCTGATTAAACAAATTTTACTATAGCTATTATGCGGCAAAGAAAATGACTTTGTAAAATACCAAAATTTTGATATATCAACTATTCCTAAAAGTAATCATACAATATTTCTGAAAATTCACACACATATTATCTATATCACATACACAATTGTCTATAAATTTGGAGCTGGTTCATCGAGCTGTTCTGAAAAAATTAAGATTTGGAAAAAAGGATAAAAAATTTTTAACTTCAAATATCTTTGAAATTTATGGACCAACCATTTTACACAAAGAACTCAGCCGGACAAAAGAAAAACAAAAAAAAATGAGCCCTGTCTGATTAAAATCGATCGAGTAGATCCTGAGATAATGCGTTATAGGTACACACATGCACACGCACACGCGCACACACACACACACACACACACACGCACGCACGCACGCACACACCCACACCCACATACACCCACACACACACATACAAACACCCACATCCACACCCACCCACGCACGCACGCACACATCCATACAGACATTTTCTAAAATCATGTGATTCAAACTTCTAATCATGTTTTTACACCGATTTAACGAAACATAAAATTTTACTATTACAAAATTTCCACTAGGAGGAAGCAAAAGAAAAATGTAGTTAAAATAATATACAATATATGTATATGAGTCTGTGATGTACACGACCAGCTCGTAGTATACGCATCGATTCATAATTTTCCCATTCATAAACGCGAGAGCGAAAAATCAACAAACACGATGCATCAATGTATACAAACATACGATTGCGTGCGCTAGCGAAAATCTTACTCATTCATTTACACAGCATCTCTGACGTCACCGTATAAACACAAATATTGTCATGTGCAGGAGAAAAGACCAGACGATCGACTGGTATATAAAGGGCTTCGATTCTATGTATCGGCACGCACTTGTGTCCAAGCTCTCGCCTATTCAGACTACCGATAAGCATTGCGCTTAGGTAACTGAAGCTGGCCACTCCTTTGCGCTCGTAAAACTTGTGTAATATGATTCATTTTTTAGTATATTAGTAAACATACCTTTAATTTTAGATTTTGATTTATAATTTTTTTCTTCAAATAAACTCTCTAGATAACAACCGAATCCTAACTTACCTACCTCCCACGGCACGATAGTCGGCCCTCTGCGCCGATTATTTACCCGGCTCCTCTCCTCTCACACGGCACGGTAGTTGGCCCTCTGCGCCGACTACTTACCCGTACCGTATTATCTAAGCAGCACGGTCGCAATCAGCGCTAACGACTTACCTGCATCTACCACCTCTCTGTATCGACGGCACGGACTCCGGCACATTGCGCGCCGGTATCTAACCCTGAGATCGGAGCTACTCCCCTCCCGATTGTATGCTCGAGTCCAGTACATGAACTCTATAAAATTAATTTAACGTCCGAAAAAGTAAAGATTAAAGATACAGTTAGTCATTACTCAAGGTCGGTACGTTACAAGTCAAGCCAGCGAACTTCGACCAAACTCTGCGCACTCATATCACCGATTTGGTCGCCGATTTAATCAAGGGCGAAAATAGTTTTGTTTTTGAATGAAATTTAAGAAAAAAATTTCTAGGACTCAATAGCAAGTCAATTTTATACCTATATATTACTATGAATATATGAAAAATTTGACATTTTTTAGATTATTTTTGATTGCTTGCTATTTCATGAATATTCCGCCGATTTTTTCTTCCACGTCTTGAATATTTCGCCTCAAAAAGACGTTTAATTCTGTTTATTTGGCTGCCCAATAAACAGAGATTGCTCGATTAAAACCGAAGATTTATCCGGTCAAAGTTAGGTGAATTTTCAAAAATCGTCAAGTTCGTACCCCTGCTGTAAAAATCTATTTACTTCAAATGGGTTGGAAACTGTCGAATAACTCTTTAAGGTTGTATTGGCTATACTATCCAAGTCGCGGGTCAGCATTACTAAAGATTCTCAATAATTAATTACCAAACCGTATTTATCACTTTTTGTTTAATATGTTTATAAAAATACACCAGAAAAATAGTTTAAGCCTGTAAAACCGAAAATCGGACGAAAATGTTTGAAGTATTTCGACTTTAAAAATTATGTCTTAATACATTTCTTATTTCATTCAAAATAATGGTGCATCTTCAAATTTTATTCAATTCTTATTCTTTTGGTCTTATATTGTTCAAAGAAGAATTCCTAACAGATCACGGAACTCAGAAATATAAAATATTTTTTCTGGTTCAAATAATAAAACATTTTCAAAAGTACAGTCAAATTAAAAAGTGATTTCTTTTTTGGAAAATCTAAATTTAGTAATTAGTCAAGACATGTTTTTATCTCTGAGTTCCGCGATCTGTTAGGAATTCTTCTCCGAACAGTATAAGACCAAAAAAAATAAGAATTGAATAAAATTGGAAGATGTGCCATTATTTTTGATTGAAAGCAAATATCTATTACGACATATGATTTTTAAAAGTTGACATATTTCAAAAATTTTCGTCCGATTTTCTGTTTCGAGTGCTTGAATTGTTTCTCTGGTGTACTTTGATAAAGCTGTTAACTCCAAAATAAGTAAAAAAGCGTTCATAGTAATATTATGAGTAATGGGCTAACTTTTGACGTGGACGATATAGCCCCTTAAATGTTCCCCTATAAGAAATAAAGATAGTCAGTTTGCTTTTTGGCCATTTAAGATATTAAAATCGCCATTTTAACCATGTGTTTTCGCCTTACTTTACCTTAAAAATCTCATGATTTTGCGTATCTTTAAATAATTAATAGTATATTACGATACGTGTGACTTAAGTGGCCCATTATTGCACGGCGTGAGGTTAGCGCCCGAGCGCAGCGACTAAACGCCGTGTAATAATGAGCCATTTAAGTCACGAGTATCGTATACTATTTTATAGCTCGTGTGACATAAATCCGCCATATTTTTATTTTATTTATTTGTGCATATTTATAATGATAGTTGGAAGTGGGGTGGGAGAAGTGTGGGGCGGAGGCCCCCCCCCCCCCCGCCCTGAAAAAAATTAATAAAAAGTTATTTAAATAATAGAATACCTGATATAGAATATGGTTATTATTGAATCTAGAATATTGAATATATACATAAAAAAATCATAAAATTAGATTCTTGGCAATTTGATTTGTATCTTTAACAATAAGTTGAAGTTTATGAAAGTGCAAGATTTGTATACGTTATATCATTAATTAAGAGAAAGACTTTTAAAACTAAAATCCATACAGTTTAATATTGAACATTTAAAAAGCGCGCGGTCTGCTATTCCATAGCAGATGAAACTAACCTATAATATAGAGAAGCCTTATTATCATCATTTTTATTTATTCTTTGTGGTTTCTCAACTATTAAAGAAGTTTTACTTCTTTTCCTGTTCATTCTTATATGTAAAATCATATTTTTGAATAGTTTTGGTAGATAATTGGCGTTAATTACGTACCTGTGACTTAAGTAAATTCATTATTTCACAGTGTAATAATGGGCTACTTAAGTCACAACTAGCCGTGACTTAAGTGCGGATTTAGGTCACACAGTGCTATAAAATTTCATATATTTTTTTTTTCTTTTTGCGTTTACCCTGTCGTAAATTATAAGTGTTAATAACAGTTAATACCTGATAAAAATTATTTAAAACTGCTTCGAACTGTTTAAAACTGTTTATATTACAAAATGTAGGGTTTTCGCATTTTTTTTAATTATAATAGTTTGTAACAGTTTCCAATGGTTTCTAGTAGTTTTAAATAGTTTTAAACAGTTTCAAATAATTTGGAATCTGATATTTAAGTAAAAATTAATAATTAATAAATTATTATCAGTTATTAACTGTTATTAACATTTATAATTTACGATAGGGTAAACACAAAAAGAAAAAAAATTATATGAAATTTTAATTATTTAAAGATACGCAAAATCATGAGATTTTTAAGGTAAAGTAAGGCGAAAACACATGGTTAAAATGGCGATTTTAATATATTAAATGGCCTAAAAGCATACTGACTATCTTTATTCCTTATGGAGGAACATTTAAAGAGATTTTCGCCAGCTTTCAAACCATTTGAATTGAATAGATTTTTACAGCAGGGGTGCCAACTTGACGATTTTCGAAAAATCACCTAACTTTGACCGGCTATATCTTCAGTTTTAATCGAGTAATCGGGTTGATAAATAAACCGAATTAAAGGTCTTTTTGATACCAAATATTCGAGATGTGAAAGAAAAAAATCGGTGTAAAATTCATGAAATGGCAAGCAATCAAAGATAACCTACAAAATGTCAAATTTTTCATACATTCATAGTTATATGTAGGTATAACATTGACTTGCTATTGAGTACTAGAAAATTTTTTCTCAAATTTCATCCAAAAACCATGCCCTTGATTAATGAAATTGGTCAAAACAGGAGCTCTGCGGAATTTTTTGAAAATAGCCATATTTTAGCCACTTTTGAAAATTCAAAATATTCTAGAATGACTAGCGGATAACCTAGAGGGCTCAAATTCTGGCTAGTGGTCTTTTTTATAATGTTCTTTCATAAAAAAAAGCGGCGACCAAATCGGTGATATGAGTGCGCAGACTGGTCGAAGTTCGTTGGCCTGACTCATATACACTATAAATATACACTATTTCTTATAAAATGGCCCAAGATATAATCTGTAGCCCTATTTTACTCACGAGGAGAATGCACACCCTCCAAACGGATTTCAGCGGACATTTGAAATTTGATTTCTGGTATTTAGAAGTCAAGCTCAGTGTTCCGAATTTCATGTCATAGGCCGTTTTTCTTGAGATATGGGCAATCTAATCTCAAATTCTTCTATTTTGTTAAAAAATGATATCTCTTCTATTGATTGCTATGTTACATTGCAAGTATTTATGATACGAAAACGAGCCAAAACGATTATCAAAATAGACAGCAAAATCTAAAATTTAAGCTCTGATTTGTTTGAAAAATATTGATTTTGCAGGAAATTATAAGCAATCAAAGATAGCGTAAAAAATGGTTAAAAATACGATCCATTGAATCGCTTAAAATGAAGACATATTTTTGACCGTTTTCTTACACTGTCATTGATTGCTTATAATTTCCTGAAAAGTCAACATTTTTCAAACGGATCAGAGTTTAAATTTTAGACTTGTCTATTTTTATAATCTTTTTTTGCTCGTTTTCGTATCATAACTATTTGCAATGTAACAGTCAATAGAGATACCTCATTTGTTTAACGAAATAGAGGATATTTGAGATTAGATTGTCCATACTCAAGAAAAAGGGCCTATGAGATGGAATTAGAGACACTGAGCTTCATTTCTGGATACAAGAAATCGATTCTCATATGCTCGCTGAAATCTGTTTCCCGGACGGTGTGCACTCCCCTTGTCAGAGATATAGAATTTTCAATTTGTATTCTTCCGAAAGGATGCTTTGTGATAGTAAAAATTTTTTTTTGAGAAAATGTGTTAAGAATGTTGTTTAGCACATTTGGAATCGAAATACACTATTTTTAGAAAATGTTCGTGTGTGTGTGTGTGTGTGTGCGTGCGTGTGTCCATATACGATGATATCTCATGACCTACTTGATCGATTTTGACCATACAGGGATCATTTTTTTTATTTTACTTACACAGTTGTGGTCAATATTGTATTTTTGTCAAAATCGATTTTTTTTGTTTTATAGCGACATTTTAATTTTACAAATTTTAATTTTTGATTTTTAAATATTATACCTAAGATTATTTATATATTACGAATTCACTGTATGCATTTTTTAAAATAATAAGCATCCAACTGGTAGTATCAAGGCCATCAGCTTCAATATCCAGAACTTATACTAGATCTGCCATTAGCTGCATTGAACAAACTCACTGTATGCAGGATAAAATTCTCGAAAATTTAAAAAAAAGTAATGCCTATAGCTATATTTAGTCATAAGTTATTGATGAAGACGTAATTTTTGTAAATAGGTTATATTTTGAAATTAAGAAAAGATTTTGACATGAATATTTTTTGGCTAATAAAGAATATGGGATACTATAATTTGCTTAATTTTTATGTTTTTTATTTTTTATTTTTTGAGAGAGAAAAAGGACTGGTCAATAAATTTCAGGGATATTTGAGGTTAAAATTTTGTTAACCTTTTTTTCCAATCGTAATTCTTTGAGAACGGCACGATGTATCAGCTTGAAATTTATAGATAATTTTGCAGGTGAGATAGGCAATATGTGTGAACTTTTATTAAGATCATATGATTACTTTGTCTATAAATTTCAGATATATTTGAGGTTAAAATATTTAAATAATATTTTTAAAATCGTCATTTCTCGAGTTTTATGAATAAACATGAAATTTATAGACCATTTTATATCACTGATAAAAAGAATGACTTGACACAAAATCTCCAGCTTGACTGTTAATGAACGTGCACTTGAATAGCGTCCAATGCCGACAGATTAATAGTTAAGAAATCGAGCAGTTGGCGTAAATACTTGAAAAAGTTCAACTTCACCGGCGCTATTCCGTAACAGTTAAGGAATGCTTCGTTAAAGGTTCATAAATATTACTTAAAAGCTGCATATTTGATACAGACTCGCAGGTCGCGGAGTAATGCGCTTGATTGTTTTGCTGGTATACAAAAAGCTAGTTTCGAGCGCTTTCTGTGCACTCTCCTAACCTTATTGATTTTACAAATATAACAGTGATTTATTAAAATTCAATAAATGATTACTTTACAGTAAGGATTCGCAACGTCTACCATAAAACGAGTCCGAGTATCAACAGTTAATAAATATTCCTTAACTCTTAAAGAATGTTCATTTGAGTGAAACGTAATAAAAAAATTTCTTCGCAAATGAATCGCGCATTTCTCTCAAACCATTCTTTCTATCAGTATATATGGTAATGTATAGGTAATATATGTGTGAAATTTCATCAAGAAACCATGATTTAAAGTACAAGTTAATTAGTACGGTTTTTAAAGGTTTTAAATTTAATATTATAATCACTTATTCTATTCATTTTTTATACACAATTTGAAAATTAAATCACACCTGTTATTTTATTGATATTTTATACATAATTTAAAAATTAATAATTTTTAATCTTAATAAATGAATGTAATTAGAATTGTGTCATAAATTCGTGTAATAATTTTTAAATTTTAACATTAAAAATTAATTAAGGTGGTTCTCCTCTGACTCCCTAGTCAAAGCAGTGCTAAATGTAGACGATACCTAAAATTTAAAAAAACCATAGTTGTAATGTGATTTATTTATTTAAAATGATAGAGATAGTCCACGTATTATAAATAAAGTGTATTTAACATGACTAAGATAACTTTTTTCACAAAATAGCGATTTTCTAGAAACTAGATATCGTCACTACAAACAATTGTTGATAAATCACTGGAATCTTTTTTGTTTCTCAACCGGTTTTCGTTTTCAAGGTCTCAATTTGCTCCTTAAGAAATTTCGTGGGGACTTGCCGAAGGAAAAATTAAAAATCATTCAAAACTCAGAAAGTTATAGATAATTGCTCATAAATTCATACACGTCGTTAAAACAAAATATTCTTTTAATTGGCTATAACTTTCTGAGTTTTGAATAATTTTTAATTTTTCCTTCGGCAAGTCCCCATGAAATTTCTTAAGTAGCAAAATGAGACCTTGAAAATTAAAATCGGTTGAGAAACAAAAAAGATTCCAGTGATTTATCAACAATTATTTGTAGTGACAATATCTAGTTTCTAGAATATCACCATTTTGTGAAAAAAGTTATTTTAGTCATGTTAATACATTTTATTTATAATACATTGACTATCTCTATTATTTTAAATAAATAAATCACATTATACTATGGTTTTTTTTTAAATTTTAGATAATTTCTACATTTAGTACTGCTTTGACTAGGGAGTCCGAGGAGAACCACCTTAAATGAATCAGTAAATTAAGTTTGAGGAAGCTACGTGCCAATAAATTGGCAGCGGTTTTAGGGATTGGTGCAACATTTTGACAAAACCATTCCATGGATTTTAATGGGACAAGGCCTAAATTACTCGAAATTCATGCAGTTATGGCACGAAAAGTTGGAAATATAAGATTTCTTAAAGAAAATATTTTTTTTATGAAAAAAAAAAATTACTTTCAATTCATGAATTTTATGAATTTTTAGGTTTTTTTGTGGTTTTTAGTATGTACAAATTATTTTCTTTAAGAAATCTTATATTTTAAACACTTCGTGCCATAACTGCATGCATTTGGAGTAATTTAGGCCTTGTAACATGGAAATCCATGGAATGATTTTCTCAAAAAGTTGCGCCAATGACAAAAAATTGAAAATGCTATATCTCTGACAAAGAGAGGGTTTCCGCTGCGGGAAACGGATTTTAGCGAGGATTGGAGAGTCGATTTCTGGTACCTAAAAATAAAGCAAAGTGCTCACATTTCCGTCAAATGGGCCCTTTTTCTTGAGATATGGGCAATTTAATCTCAAATATCGTCTATTTCGTCAAAAAATGGTGTGTCTTCTATTGACTGTCACATTGCAAATACTTAAGATACAAAAACGAAGAAGAAAAATTATAAAAGTAGACAGTAAAGGCTAAAATTTAAGACCTGATTTATTAAAGAATATTGATTTTTCAGGAAGTTACAAGCAATCAAAGATAGGGTACGAAAATGGTTAAAAATTTGTCTTCATTTCAACCGATTAAATGGATCGTATTTTTTACCATTTTCGTACCCTATCTTTGATTGCTTGTAACTTCCTGAAAAATCAATATTTTTTAATGAATCAGGGATTAAATGTTAGCTTTTACTGTCTACTTCTATAATTTTTCTTCTTCGTTTTCGTACCTTAAACATTTGCAATGTGACAGTCAATAGAAGAGATACCATTTTTTGACGAAATAGACGATATTTGAGATTAAATTGCCCATATCTCAAGAAAAAGGGCCCATTTGACGGAAATGTGAGCACTAGGCTTCATTTTTAGGTACCGAAAATCGACTCTCCAATGCCCGCTAATATCCGTTTCCCGCAGCTGAAACCCTCTCCTTGTGAGTAAAATAGGGCTACAGATTATATCTTGGGCCCTTTTATAAGAAATAGTGTATATTTATAGTAGAGTGGTGGCACAAGTAGTCGGCCATACCCTATAGTTGTCGGACATTTTCGTTGTAACAGTTACATAAAAATAAAATTGGCTTAAGTAATAAATAGTAAAGTAAAGTAGAGGTTATTTACTTCGCAATCGCAGCATTAAAGTTCAAAATCTTTTATTTATTTTAATTGGGAATTGTGAAAGAAGAAGTGACTGACAACTAAATTATATGACCTACAACTGGTGCTTTTACCCTATACGTATTGAATATTGTTTAAATTACATTTTTCTTGTTTTTTTTTCACCTGATTTTGGCTCAGAAACCACTAGGTGTATGACCCCCTTAAAACCTTTTTGTTGAATTACGTATCTAAAAGTATCTGTCAAACTTGATGTACCCATCGGTGAAAATTATTAGCAAAGTAAGAATCCACGAATCGCTAAGTGTAAACCAAGAATAATCCAGCAGCCGTAGAAATGTATTTCCGGGCCTGTCTTTCGCCAGAGCTTCAAATTTTGAGGTGCGGTTCTTTTCTGAACACCTACAAGTTTAATCCTTAAGCTTACAATCTTCGCGGTAAACCTTTAATACTTATTCGAATGCATATGCCAGTAATTTTGTCCCTTTTAATTTGCACTAGAAAAGACGGTACTTTAAAAAAATGACATTTTTTTTTATATTGTGTACGGTATATTAATACAAGTATGTCTTTGTTCACTGGATGATTACCGTTATGACTCTTTAAGGTGGCTTCAGCGACTTTTCTAAAATAGTAACAATGTGAACGAAAATTAGACTATATTCTTGAAGTAACCCAGTAACTTTTACGAAAAAGATATATTAGGGTCGCTAAGCTCATTATCGAGAAAAAAATTGTTTAAAATGGGACTACCGTTCTACGTGTCTATCCATCATGTCTTACAAAGTTATAAAATAGTAATTTTTGAAAACAAAACTATGAGGTTATAGCTTATTTCATGCAGATTCAAAGAAGACTGCAAAAAGGTAGTGTTGCTGATAAAAAAATCGTGAAAATGATGCTGAAAGTTAGTTGATTTCGATGGTCTCGTGCTCAAAGGCGCTTACTGCGCATGCGCGTGGAATTTTGCTTATTTACATGCTCCGACGTGCATATGTAGATGTGGCGGCGGTCACGCTAGGAGGATATTAAAAGTAGGTGTCTGATCTCAGAGACCAAGAAAAGAGACGAAATTGTTGTTTGATTAACTTTAACAATTATATTTTTATTCCTTCATAGTTAAGTGATTTTGCATATTCGTAATTATAATTTACAGAAAATTAGCATCATAATTTTATTAAGACCAACAAATGCTCCCGCTTAGTACGATACCTATCGCCGAATCCACCTTAATCAATGTTTCATAAGCTTCTTCCTAAATCAAACACTTTTACAATCAATTCAATTTAGTAATTCAAGTCGGTAGTGTATAACCGATGGTAAATCTTAAAAGTAAAAAATTTTATAATGTATTTGTAATAAAAAGTGAGAAAACATTTTATTTGCGTAACAGTGACGACAGTGAAATAAGAAAAAGTGTATAGGGGGCCAGTAGAAATGATGAGCGGAACATATAGAAATCATTTGAAAATTGGAGCAGACGGAGGTAACTTAACACTCACTTGAACGGAGCGCGGGAGCGATAACTGAGATTCAGTTCTGGTCTCCCCCCCTCCCCCCCCCCTCTCTAAGCGAATGGTTCTGGACCCAAGCTTCTCGCGATACAACCTGTGAAACAATGAGCGAGTAATAGCAAATAAGAGACCGGCTCCGCTTTCGCTTCACGCCCTACCACCTTTTATTTGCTATAGCGGGCCTCATGAGGTCCGCATTGTTTTGCAAATAAATCTGCATTGGGTATGCGAAGCACGTCACGTGACTAGCGTTATCGGAAAGTAGGCCAATAAATGTGTTGTCTGAAATAGAGAAAACGTCGTCGTGTTAACGCCATATTCGTGGAGTCGTGTCGTTACGTGCACAGTGCAACCCGAGTAGGCGGCTCAGGATAACTTGCTTCACCGTGCACCTCGTCGTGCTCTTATTCTTGTTCCTCATCTGTGCCTCGTTCCTCTTTGACGAAGTCGAGCAAAGAAGCCAGGCGGCGGGCGGCGAAAAAGTTGAGAGTTGTGGTTTCAGGCAAATTGCCGCTAAAACGCCAAGACCGCAGCCGATGCTTCGAACACGTCTTCCTCTTGTATATATGATTGCACGTACTGTTATGCTCGCTTTTTTCTGAAAAAAGTACCCCGGCCGAAAACCACATCGAGCTTATAGCTGTTTAAGTTATCCTGTTTTAATCGTTGTTGTACTTGTAAAGTACCGCGAGATAGTGTCTCAATTATAAGTGCACTGATAGAAGTATTCATTTATAGTAAACGAATATATTCCTTTGAAATCTAAAAACATGGTGTATTTAAATTAAAGGCAAATTTCGTTACTATTACATAATATTCATAACCAGTACGTTCGTATGTGTTTTGTATGAAATCCATCAATTACTTTAGTCTAAATGCAGATTTCTTAATAGTTAATGAATGTGGCTTTGCGCACACTTCCACAGGATTTGGAAGGTTTGGCTGTGTTGGCAATGCAAAACGCAGCGTAGACTACTGAGTCCCTGAAAACATATGGGCGGCCTACTCCATTCTGTTCTCATGCGTGCAGTGAGGCCGTCGATTCTCAGCGGCGAACGGCATCGAAAAACGAGGTGACAAGCAGCGAGAAGGAAAAGGGCGGGCTGTCCATGTGTTTTCAGCTGCCGAGCACACATGCGTTTGCATGCACGAACTTGAATATAGACGGCACGCTGCTGTGCGGCGTACTTACCGCCGTCTTCTACAAGCGAGCACCATGCGCCACCATTTTCTATGTTGTGCTCGCCGGCCGCGGATCCGTGGTTATTATGTGCGCATATAATGTGGATGGGTGTGTGTGTGTGTGTGTTTACGGCATCTCTGACTGCTGTTCTGAAGGTTATGTGTGCAGTGACGGATACACTACTCACTATAACTATTAATACATCACGTTATTAGATATTAATCCACGTGGATTAATAGTTAAGGAATATTCATTTGTCGAAATTTCAAAGCTCGGTGACTTAACAGTTAAGTCACAGGGCTTACAGTAAATAAATACTTCTATCAGTGTGTCAGCTTGGAGAACTCGCTCTTTGGGCTTTTTAGTTGTAAAATTATATATTGCGGAAATGTTGTGAAATGCTATAGTAAAAGAAAGTTTGCGTGACAACTGCACACAATTTGAAAAATAATGAGTCGAAAATATAAATGTTGATATTAGGTTCGAGATTAGGCAGTCCTCGAGCGTCAGCAATACGACCGAGTCGCAAAAGGGCACTGAGCAGTTCGCCGTATTCGGACCGCTTCGATATCGATAGTATGATTCGATTCAGCCCCAACAGTCTGGCCTCCATTGTCAATGGTTCACGAAGTAGCAGCGGAAGTGGCAGTTACGGACATCTTTCAGCAGGTTAGTTTCGTTTTATCTTTCTTACATTTAAGAGTAAAATAAGTGATAGAAAATGAAAATAAATTGTTTCCGATAAAGACATCGAGTTGTGGAAGGGTGGTTGAAATAAAAATCTGGCGAAAGACCTCGGCATAACTCCTCGTCGTCGACACGGGCGGTGGCTAAACAGGCAATTTACAGTCCCAATCATTATGCAAGAAGTCGAAAGACGCTCGCGCGTATCGATACACTCGACTAATCATTGTATTACAATGCTCTACGCGTAAAACTGACTGAATTACTTTTCACGTCACTTTCGACTCGCGCGCACTAGCTTCATTATCCATTCTCAAGTTGTTCGTACTTCTAACGCGAAACTTGCTTACCTATGCCGCTAAAGCCGTGTCCACATTTTATCTATCGAGACTGTTGCTTTCTGCCATATATTTTGTCAGCGCGGTTTATTATTGCAGTACTTAAATAAATGATCGGAAAAATCAATCACAAAATTCATTGCCAAACAGGATTTTCACTCGCGTAATAGCATCTATAAAACTGACTCGGCCTATCGTGGCGAACAGAGGACGACGGTGTAGTGACGACTACATTTTTCAGCGTGTAGAGGCGCATATACACAGAGACACGCCGAACGAATATGTGAACTAATTCATTGAAATGATTTAGCACGGTCGTCTGGGATGAGGCGAAAGCGATAAATAGCGTAGACGCGAAGATGCGCCTGCGCCGCGAAGCGTAGAGAAAGACGAAGAACGAAGGAGTTACGGCTGGCGGGATGGGAAATTGGTATGCAGCCCGGAAACGGCTGCCGGAAGTGTGAGACTACGCGGCTCGACTCGCAAAGCAGCGCCTCTGCGCACTTGGGATTTGTTCTTTTTTATTTTTTATCCGTTCATGAGTGTATATGTTGGTTTTTTTGTATGTTACAGCGATGAGTCCGGCACTGGGCATGCACCCTGGCATGGCGCCGCACCTGCAGCAGCTCCAGGCGCACTTAATGCGTAGTGCCGCCGCGGCAGCGGCTCTTCTGCCACATGGGCACCCTCTGCAGCCACCACCACCGCCGGGACCGAGCCCAGGACAGAGCCAAGCCCAGGCCCAGAGCCAGACGGCCGGGCAGCAACCCCACGTGCACGCGCATGGGCACACGCACGGTCACTCGCATTCCCACGCGCATGTACACGCACACGGACTGCCCGGCCACACGCAGCTCTATCCCGTCTCGCCGCACGGGGCCCACGCGACCCACGGGGCCATTTCCATTCCGCCCAAGACTGAGGTAACGACTTTTATCCCTTTTCCCCCCGTTTCTCAACGGGACAATGCATCCCTTGATTAAAATGAGAATAGCGGCGGTTCTATTGTATTCCCCTTATTTCACGCATACTCCTTCATATAATAAAGAAACAATATTGCTGCGCGAGAATATTGCCCGCGGGGCAATATCGTCCATTTGTGGCGCACGCGCGCACTTGCGGCGAGCCCTATTTGCCACTACCTGATCGCTGCGGGTGTCGATCCGATCGCCAACCAGTGAATAATGCCCAAACAAATTGCCGCCGCCGTCGCTGCGGACGGGCCCCTCCAACTTCGGAGGAGCAGCGGATTAGGTTACTTCGTGTACCCTGCACGCTCCTCCGGTTACAAACAATCTCCAGCACATTATTTCGTCTCACTTCTTTTTTTCTTCCCTTTTCTCTTTCATCCTTCCCTCTCTCAACTCCGCCTCCTCCTCCTCCTTAGCTTGCTTCTCCGTTTCGCTAATCCTTTTCTTTTACGACCTTCTTTCTTCTTTTCTTCCACTTCCAGCTGCTTTATCTGTTCTCTGTTGATTTATTCTCGCTTGTGCTCAAGAAGATCTGCCGATGTGTCTCTTTATATTTACTCCTCTGCTTAATTGTATCTCCGGCAGAAGTAATGTTCCATTGCGCCACTCAACACAATATTCAAAATTCCTTTTAATTCTGACGTGCGAGAATACAGTTTCGAAATAGAGGGTTATTAAATAAAACAATGGTCATAGTTCAGTAATAAAAGCTACGATGTTTTATGTTACAGCAGACGAGTGAGTCGTGCAGAAAGGCATCGAACAATTCGAGCAGATCGATCACTGCCGAGGCAGACACTTCGTCGAGACGAGGCTCGACCAAAGTAAAAAGAGAACCGGTAACAACAACTACGGCGACAAGTACGATACCAGCAAGTCACCCGCAGGGTCTTAGTCCAAGCGAAGATCTGCGAGACGAACCTGGAGATTTTATCGAAACCAATTGCCATTGGAAGGATTGTGGTCTTGAGTTTCCTACTCAGGTAAAAAGAATCCATAGTTTCTTTTACCTTTGAACTAACTTAAAAACTTATTCTTATCGTAATAATCCTTTAACTTGTTCCGTTTTTATTTTACAGGATGACCTCGTCAAGCATATCAATAATGACCACATTCACGCAAACAAAAAGAGTTTTGTCTGTGGATGGGAACAGTGCTCACGGGAGGAAAAACCATTTAAAGCGCAGTATATGCTTGTCGTACATATGCGACGGCACACTGGCGAGAAACCTCACAAGTGTACGGTGAGTTGAAATCATTGAATATTTCTATTCCAAAATTCATTATTTTGCTCTACGTTTACTCTAAATCACATCATTTTTCCAATGCTTTCACAATGGAAGACTGATCATCTTGTCATTTTGACCATCGGTAAGGGTGGAAAACATGTAAAAAATATCGATGTTGCTTGTTTCTGTGTCTATCTGTCAATAAATTTTATTAATAAAATGTAAAACATAAATGTGAACATTGATTTGAAAATAAAATTTCAGTTTGAAGGATGTTACAAAGCTTATTCGCGGCTAGAGAATCTTAAAACCCATTTGAGATCGCACACTGGAGAAAAGCCTTACACATGCGAGTATCCAGGCTGTAGTAAAGCCTTTAGTAATGCTAGTGATCGAGCAAAACACCAAAATAGGACTCATTCAAATGAGGTAAGGCTAGTTAATCGAACATTAGTAACAACGATCAATATACTAACCTAAAAATACAATACTAAACAATCTTTATACTTTTAGAAACCATATGTGTGTAAAGCACCAGGTTGCACGAAAAGATATACGGACCCATCCTCTTTACGTAAACATGTGAAAACGGTTCACGGAGCTGAGTTCTACGCAAATAAAAAGCACAAGGGTAGCAGTGGAGGCAACGGCGGTGGCAACGGAGCTGATGGCGGAGGTAGTGATGAAGCTGGAGCCGGAGGCCACAGTAGTCCGAGCCGCAGCGAAGATCTGCATCCGAAGACACCGAGTCTTTCAAGTCCGAGCGTCAAGTCGGAGAGCGAAGCAAATAGCCCACCTGGCATGATGAATCAGCAAGGTAGTCCTTTGCATGCAGCTAGCTGTAACGAGGACGTATCCATGGGTATCGGTAGCATTGTAGGCGAAGGTGTCGTTTTACCAGACGAGCCCTGGAATGAAGAACCCGACGATCTTGATATTGCGGATTTACCTATTCCGCTTCGTGCCATGGTAATATTTTTATTCTTCTTTGGCCACATTATTACATACAGTCCATTGCTGATGTATTCACATTTACCTTTGTTTATTAAACAGGTCGGGGGTCTTGATTCCCATCAGCAAATTCCAATCACATCAAGAAATCGTTTGAAAAATAAGCTAGGGGCTAAACCCGGCTCAAGTTTGTCGTCATTGGGCGGAGGCAATATGCGCATAGGTCGTGGACTTGGAGGACCGCAGGGTATTGGCGATTTGAACAAACGAATTACAGATCTTAAAATGGAAGGTGTCACTCAAAATCGTCAAACTAGCCTCTCAGACTTGCAGCTTAGACTACAACCCCTAAGCGAACCTAGACGTGATAGTAACAGCACTGTTAGTACTTACTATGGAAGTATGAAATCCGCAGATTTTGGAAGCAGTCGCCGAAGCAGCCAAACCAGTGGTGTTAGTGCCATAAGAGCTGGACCAATCGGAACTGGAAGTTTTTATGATCCCATTAGTCCAGACACATCTAGAAGAAGTAGCCAAATGAGTACGGCTTCAGCGCGAATCAATATTTCTGGGCAATTACAAGGACCTTATACAACGAGCAATTTAGTTGTTCAAACACAGAATATGTCATTACAAGTAAGTTACTTTTTTCACATATTTTATACATTAATTATGATTTATTATCTTTTATGCAAATATAATAAATTCATTTCAATTAATAGGGAGCGCATGCAATTGGAAACGAGTGGTCCATCCCAAGCCATTACTCTCAATCCGCATCTGGTGACCGAAGAATGTCTGAACCAGCTCGAGGCCATCAAAGTCAACGAGTTTCACCACCAATGCCGCCGAGACCGCGATCTGCCCAGTTACCCGAACTTCACCCTAATCAAGAAGTCGTCCTAGATGAGGTAGGAGAGGGTGAAATGGTAGAAAACAAACTTGTCATTCCTGACGAAATGATGCAGTACCTGAATCAAGTGCAAGCGGAAAGTGGAAAACAACCAAATTATCGTAGCAGTCCATTACCAAATTGCCGATCCCCCATTTGTACGAACCCACAGCATTGTGCACAGAGAGCTCAGACCCAATGCAATTACAATGTTCAACATCAGCCGCAATGTTACAATTCTTCCAACCAGAATAACAGTCCACAAATGCAAACTTGTCCAGATTACAACTCAGTTGGATCTCCTTATGTCCAATGTCCAAACTCGCGCATGAGCCAAACAACAAACTATTGTGCTCCACCGAACTACGGGCCACAATCATGCTCAGCACAAGTTGCTAGTCCTGGGCAAGTAATGTCCCCTGGTGGGTCGCATTACACACCAAGTCACGTGAATGATCAGCCAATGACATCGCCAGCTGCCGGTGCACTTGCCCCAGCTCAAGTGATGCAAAATCCTCACCAAAACACTGCGCAAATGAGTAGAAACTGCACTCAAAATGGTGAGCATTATTACTCTGGCTATGTGGGCCAGGCTCAAATCAATAACAATTGTGTCGCTCAACAAATGCCGGGTAGGCTAATTGGTCTGTCATGTTCTTCGATGCATAATCATTTGGGTCAAACTTGTTGTGCCGGACATATGGCAAGGTCACCTAACGTGTGTCAGCCAATGTCTCCGCATTGCCATCAACAAGTGGCACAAACTAACACACATCGCTTCATGCCTACTGGCGCAATACATAATCAATGTGGTATGCAGGTGAACTCTGATCAATGCTCACTAGCCATTCACGGTAATACAGGAGTTGATCACAGGCGAGGGCAAAATGCACCAAAACCGAATGTGCTGACCCCGGTTATGAGCCCCGTTATGGCTGATCAATGCCCAAGGTCCGTTGGATCGCTGTCTTCTCAACCAAGTCCAGCCAGCCAAAAGGCACCAGGATCAGTAAATCCAGCAGACATGCAGGTTCAAAGTCCGTGCTCTCAAGTATCTGCTGCTAGCTGTGTTCATCCGTCATCTCTTAATCCTCGTTCAGTGAACCTGCAAAACACGTTACCGAAAGAGTCAGCGAGAACTTGTACGCAGAATAACTGTCACACGCAGTATTGCTGCCATATGCAACAACCACAGCAGCAGCAACAACAACAGCAAGCAAGCCAACAAAATATCTCAGAGCCTCAACAACAGCGGTTCAATGGTTGCAGTAATGAATGCCAATGGACCTATAACAATGACCAGTGCTGTCTCAGTGGACTACCTCATCATGGACATACTGGCTCAGGCAACACACCGGAAATTCAATGTCGAGATATTAGTCAGTCTCAAGGTTCACCTGTAAAGCCGCCACAAGGCATGCGTCAAGATTCGTACCGGAGGACGCTTGAATATGTGCAACAATGCAGAAATTGGTCAGGTAACGAGACAGCTCAAGCTCTAGAGACGAGCGTTTCCAGTTCTACACATCCGATATCATTGCCACAGCCACTGCCTGCCAACGCTAATATGATCGTGAATGACATGACGTCATCTTTAAGTTCGCTATTGGAGGAAAACCGATATTTACAAATGATTCAGTGATCTCAAGCCTCGATTTTTCGATTATACGAAGGTTTTAACACGTTATTGGAACTCTAATCCAGTTTTTCATTAGATCAGCACTAACTGCTTGTGGGAAACTAGATTATAACGAAAATAACTTCAACTATATATATATATATATATTTGCTTTCCGGCAATACTCCTGTTATTTAAACTAAAGTATTCTTGTAACTTTATTTCTTGTTAAGACTCTTTTGTAATGATCCAGTGATGGCTATTTTCATAAGATATTACACAGCAATTATTAAGTTACAAATCAACTTGAGTAAAAATATTAATATTTTGTAAAATTTAAAATTTAAGTATGAAATTTTATTTAAATACTGTACATCTTTTTATATTATATAAAATCAGCATGTGTAACGTCTTTATCTTATGTCACATTTATAGCACATGACAGTTAAAAAGTTGAATGAGGAAAAAGATCTTCGTTTAATAATGATTAAGATTACAGTAATTCCTCAAAATTTCAACTAGAAGTAGATGAAAAATAACTATTCGTTACTTTAGATGATTTTCAACAATGCGATGATACAAACTGTGATATAACTGAAAAATCGAAGGCAACGCGACGTCAAACAAGTTTACGTAGTTCGTCAATAAAGGAAGGAATCCAATTTCTTCGTCAAGGCCAATATTAGACTCTTAAGAATTTGTAGATAGAAATGTTATAAAAATCGCATAGATTATGTAGGAAAACTTTTTTATATATATTTACATTTACTTTTATAAGATAAAGCATTGAAATTTTGTTAAGAGACAAAAGAATGCCTAGAGACTTAGAATTTAACCTATCTGTTTTTGTTATGAAAATGTATGTTTTGTATGAATTTTATTATTGTATTCAGGATTAGTTAAGGATTTCGAGAGCTGAAAGAATGTTTGTGAATATTATAAATACGACTGATTATTGTAATTGTAGTTGTAAGCGCGTAAACGTGCTTGTGAAATGTATTAAAATAAATAAAGTGTGCCTTATAAGCGACTCGAAAATTTACTACCAAGAGATTGTTAACTATTTAATGAACAAATAAAAATTAAGCGGAATCATTAAAACCAGTATTTTTATTGATTATCCTTTACAAATCTCAATCGCATACCAACTTATTGTTCATAAGTATTAAACAAATCGTCGCTTTCGAATAAAAAATCATTCTCTTTATCCTCGAATCCAATTCTTCTTCTTTTTCATCTATTTTAATTGGCTATGTCTTTCGGTAGATACCGCTTTTGACTTAAGCGCATATTTGAAAATACTGTGTGTTGCAGGATAAACATTGAAATGACTTAAACTCTTCGCCTTGTCTTTCTTACTTCGCCGCTTCAGTGGGCAGAAAAGAAAAGAAAAGGAAGGAAAAAAAGAAAAGATGATATATGAAAATGAGATAGAAAAGAAATATGAATTAAGTATGATCCTAAAAATAAAAATGAAGAGAAGGAACATGATTTTAAAAAGATTGAAATAATTTTACATGATTTATTGTTAGGTTTTTTTTTGTAGAATTTAAAACAGAAAAAGGAGGACAATAATTAATTTTTCTCAAGCTATTTAATAAATAAGCTCTTTGTTCTTGATATTTGGGATAATTCCACAGAACATGATCAATGTCTTTGATAACTAAAGCACAAGATGAACAAAACCCATTATCAACAATATTTTTTTTTCATAAAATGAATGACAAAGAGTAATGATTTGATCTTAGTCTCTTTAGAGTAACAATATTAAATCTCGAATATTTACAATTATTAATCCAAGGTTTAATCCTTTTCTCATTAAAAAAATTATTGACATAATATAAACTAGCAGTGTGAAAACAATATGAATGAAAAATGAAATTAATAAAAGCGATAAAATAAAAATGAAAAAGAGAGTAGGAAGTATATTGTAGATAAACTGCCCTAATAATAAATTTATTAAAGAAGCACATACCAAGGAAAAACAGCATAAATTAATAATTTCTAATTAATGATGTACGAAGTAGAAAAAGAAGAACGAAAATATGAAAAACCTATAAATATGTTTTATATTAGTAAACATTGGATCCAATGACTTATCCGTTTATATTTCTTAATGCAGGTTTTTAATTGATGCCAAATTTTAAACAAGGTAATGGTAACAGTAATATAACGATGGTGGAATTTTATTACTATAAATTCAGTATTAGAATGGATTTTAGTCCATTTTTAAATTTGGGAAAATTTGCACAACAGCATATTGTTAATGCATGGGTAAAAGTAGAAAGCTCGAGATTAGATTATTACTTGAAACAAAATCAACATCAATTGAGAGAACATATTTATATAAAGGCGTTATGGATTATTTATTAAAGAAATGTGAAAATGATAAATTGAGAATTGGTAAAATGGTAATATTACAGTCATCATTTTCCGGAAGTCCTCAATCCATGAAACAAAATTTTTTAGATTCGTCCAGAATTTAGAATCGTCCAGAGACTTGGTAAACCAGATTATTTTATTGCAATAACTTGCAATCCAAGTTGGAATGAAATTAAAGAAAACTAACCGAAATATTATAATGTCATATTTATGATATTATCATATTTCGGTTAGTTTTCTTTAGACTTGATTTAGTAGCAAAAGTCTTTAATGGAAAGTAAAGGAATTATTAAAAAGAGATATCTTTGGAAAAAGTATCGCATGTACAAATTTAACAGAGTTTCAAAAAAGAGGATTGCTGCATATTCACATGCTTTTTTTGTTCATAAAGAAAATAAATTATACAATGCTGATCGTGTTATTGATAAAATAATAAGTGCCCAAGTCCCTGAGGAAATGAAATATCCACGATTATTTGATATTGTAAAACAATTTATGATACATGGGCTGTGTGGCCAAATATGAATTCACCTTGAATGGATAATGAAACAAAAAAATGTAATAAGAATTTCCCAAAATGTTTTAATGAAGTAATCGATTATAATACAACAAGATCTCCTATTTATCGTCGACGAGACGATGGGAAACTCGCTAACGCTCGCTCGCCTTTTCGGAATGAAAAATTATCTTTTAATTGTGAAAATAATAAAAAATGAAAAAAATAAAAAAATATATGTGGATATAAATATGATGTTTTCAAAATTTATTTAGGTCCATTGAATTTTATATGAATACTGTAATGTTAAACACTTCAAATTTGAACTATGTTTTGACAAAAAATTTTCAAATTGTTGTCAAAAAGGGAAGGTCGATTTATACCCTCTGATTTAGCGTATCCATCACGTTTGAAATAATTAGTTACAGGCAATACAAGTGAAAGTAAATATTTTAACTAAAATATAAGACAATACAACAGTGCGCTCTCTTTTGCAAGCTTTGGTGTTAAATTTGATGCACTATTTGGCAGAAGATCTCAGGTTATTAGAATATGCGGCCAAATTTACCATAATGTTTATGCATTACACCCAAATGAAAACGAGGCTAGGAAATATGAACAACTGTATCAAGTAGCGCGGAAGCGCTTCAAAGGCAAGTATAGAAGAAGCCAAGTATATTCAATGCGTTTATATACGTTTGCAATAGTTTAAACTATATAACATATTCAATCGAAAGCCATTTCATTGCTCTACTCAAATCAAAAGATTTTATTTAAAAGGATTATCTCGTTCAAAAGATATAGAGAACTGAATGTTTAGGCACTATCGCTACTCGAGAGAGTCTTATAGTTTCGCCAGAGAAAAATTTGTTAACTCTATTATACCTAAAATGTGAGGTATACAAATGATTTTCCCCCGATACAGAGTCGATTTTAGGCACTTTCCACAATGTATGCATGTCTGTATGTTCGCATGTAATCAAGTTACCTGATTATCTCAATAAATTTTCGATCGATTTCATCGGGATTCTGGAAAAATACTCCTCTAATATACCTAACCGATAATCCCCTAATGAGAAACATCGATGGAAAACTCTAAATATGCGAGCACAAAGAAACATTTCAAAAAATCTATTTTTAAGCGTAATGTCTAGAAAAATTAATTTCAAATTAATATCTACAAGTCTATCTGCTAAAACTAATTAAAAGATACCCTTTTTATGTTAGGCATTTTTTGCTACGAGCAATATTTTCCAACATAACTGCGAAGAACGGCAAAAAAGGACAAAAATGGACGATTTTCGACTATAACATGACAGAATTTAATTTTACACAAAAATGTTAAATACAAAAGTTGTAGATAATATGTAAACAACTTTTTTCCATTTAACATTTTCATGTAAAATCAATTCCTGACGAGTTAGACTTATAAAATCGATTTTAAACGCCTAGATATACATTAAAATGGGAAATTTTCGGATATGAATTGACAAGATTTGATTTTACACAAAAATGTTAAATACAAAAGTTGTAGATAAAATTTAAAAAAACCGCTGCCAATTCATTGGCCCGTGGCTTCCTCAAACTTAATTTGCTTATTCCTTTAATTAATTTTTCATAACAAAATTTATAATTATCGCAACAATTTATGACATAATTATAATTAAATTCATTTATGAAGATTAAAAAGTATTAATTTTTAAATTATGTACAAAATATGAATAAAATAATAGGTATGATTTTTTTTAATTATGTGTGAAAAATAAATAAAATAATTTATTGTAATATTATGGTCAAAACCTTTTAAAATTCCTAAATAACCTTTACTTCAAATTATATTTTCTTTGCAAAATTTCACACATAGGGTACTTGTCTCTAGTAGTATGCCTGTCCGTATTTGTGTGCTCTTTCTGGAATTTCCGATATAAGAAAAAGGTTCTAACCTTAAAAATAATAAATGGCTATTACAAAACAAAAGCAGGTAGGGGAGGGCGGGGCACGTGTGACACCCTAACTTTGATTAAAAATAACAACTAAACCGTGTATTATTTCAAAATGTACAAAAACGGAATAATTAGATCAGAAAAATAAAATAAACTATTAACTTTTTTTTCATATTCTTTTAATTATTGATAAAATACAGAAAAGAAATTCTGAAAAAAATGCTCTACGTGCCCCACCGGCGGGTGGATTGTGGCACCCGACGGGGCACGCATGGCACGACCAAATTTAATATTTTACTATAGGTATTTTTCAATTCTTTTTCCCAATAATTAATTCTTTAATAATTATGCCATAATAAAATTTTCAAAAATCAAATAATTAATCAGTCTATTGAAAATTAAAAATTTTATTTTTATTAAGGAACATAACAATTTTTATCTTAAAATAGATTATTACATTTTAATAAATGATTATATATTATAAATTCCTTCTTATAAAATATGATCACAACGTAATACTTTTGTTTGATTAACAAATTATCATTATTAATACAATAAGCTTAAATTTAAAGATTTCGCATCATTTTCATCTATATAACATATTTGAACTACCTGACCATTGAAAAAGGCAGTGTAAGTATCTACAATTGATTCTTCAGGTATTACTTCTCTAAAGTAATTTTCATTATTTACGGAAGCTGAATTATTATTAACAATGGATAAATCAAGCTGATTTGTGTTTAAGTCTGTTTTTTTTTATACTTTCTTACCATTGTTTTTTCTACTCTAAATATAATTTAATACGCAGTCAAAATAATCGTTATTTACTTATTAATGTAATAATTGAAACTAAAAACTAGTTAAAACTAAATTATTGCACTGCGTAGTTGTTAACCCATCTTGCTCCGTTTTTGGTTTGTAGGTTACATCACTTCGCTCAGCGGCCGCCGCGGCGCACTGATACGTCCGAGTGTGCCATGCGTGCTCCGCCAGGGTGTCACGTCATGCTCCATTTTAATACCACTAGAAATTCAACAAGCGCGCGTACCGCGCGCGTGGATTATTTTGTTGTGGTAAATCAAATATAAATTAAATAAAGTGTTTTTTAAGATTTTTTGGTTTTTTGGAATAAAGAAGAATATACTGTATAGTATAATATATATAGTGTAATATATTTTAATTTTTAACATTTCTTGATCCTTGAGGGAGAAAGTACAATAGGTTCCGTGCTCTGCTCCGTGCCCTGCTCTGTGCTCTGCGCCATCTGCGCCTTCTGCGCCGTGGTATCAGCATTTAATTGATTGGATGATTCCACCCATCCCGACCTTACACACACACACACACACACACACACTCTAAGGGCCAGTACACTTAAAAAAACACAGAGCACAGACACAAGAAACAGCATTGGTTATATATCTATATATACCTCTTGTTCCTCGCTGTTCCTCGCTGTTCCCGATATATATAAATATATAACCAATGCTATTTCTTATGTCTGTGCTCTGTGTTTTTTTAAGTGTACTGGCCTTAAGATGCTACAGCTGCCTCTACACGGCATGCCGCGGCCCTAGACAAAGATAGATATACGAATCCTATAGGATTACGTATATCTGTCTTTGTCTAGGGCACTCGACTCGCAACTCGCGGCACGCCGTGTAGAGGCAGCTTAATAGAATCAACCAATCAGCTGGATGCTGATACCACGGCGCAGATGGCACAGAGCACGGAGCAGAGTACGAAGCAGAGCCCGAAACCTATTGTACTTTCTCCCTGATTCAATCTGTTTCGTGTCGTGTATAATTTTCGATATATATCGATACTCGATTCTATATATATACGTGATGTTGTATCGGAAGATAACAGAGATTCCACAATAACAGTGAATCCACATTGCATGCCATATGCCGTATGCCGTATGCCGTCAGAAAAATAGTTGTTGTCCGAAATCTATAATATTTATAACTCTATGCTTACAATCCCTATAGGATTTATAACCATAGAGTTATAAATCCTATAAATTTCAGACAACAACTTTTTTTCTGACGGCATACAGCATACGGCATACGGAATACGGCATGCGATGTGGATTCACTGCTCTGCTCTGCTCTGTTCCGCTCTGCTACGCTCTGCCCTGCTCTGCCTTACCTGCTAAGCCTGCTTCTGGCGGTGATTGGTTAATTCCATCCATCCCATCAGTTTCGTCAAGGGAATTAACCAATCAAAGCCAGAGACAGACTTAGCAGGTAAGGCAGAGCAGGGCAGAGCGGAGCAGAGCAGAGGATGCGTCTACATAAGAGAAACAAGAAATGGTTTTCTGGTTTTTGTTCATCGTATCAGCGCGAGAGCACCGAGAATGGGGGTTCATACCAACGTCGTAACATCAAAAATATTTAATAAAATATTCTGAAATTCGAGCTTATGTTTTGTTATGTCGTTAGACAGTTGGTATGAACTCCCTCTCTCGCGCTGATACGATGGACAAAAACCAGAAAACCATTTCTTGTTTCTCTTAGGGTATATCCAGAATAGAACGGAAACTGCTTGCGCAAATATAATCTTTAGTAATTTCTAGTAAAAATTTTAGGGATATCTGGTAATTAAGGTTCAAAATCACCAGATATCCCTAAATTTTCACTTTAAATTACTAAAGCATACATTTGCGCGAGCAGTTTCCGTCCTATTCTGGACACACCCTTATGTAGACGCATCGAGAGCAAAGCCGAGCAGAGCAGAGCAGAGCATATTGTGGAATCTCTGTAAAACAAATGACCACATGTTCATCGTTTATTCTTTTGTTCTTTTGTCGTAGGTATTTCAAGTTTGTCGATTTTATGATTAAAAAAATGAAAGTGATTAATAATTATTAACAAAGAGGATCAAGGAAGAAAATATGAGTAAATTGTTCAATTATTGATTATTTAATTATAATTAATATTTCTTATTGTAAGTATCACTTTTGATTACATTGTCATATTTATGTTTTAACTGTAGATTCATCTAATCTCGAAAATTTAGACGAAGTAGGCTGTAAGGCAATTGGTAAGTCAATATATATGAATATAAATATAAATGAAAATATTAATAAATTTGAATTAATGTTAAATTTAAATTACAACTAAATATAGATGTTAGTATTGCTTGTGCAGAAGTCTCAGATACAGATTATTACAACGTAGATACAGAAGATATAGATAGTTTTCTATTTACAAAGCAGGCTGTTAAGCAGATTATGTTATACGAAAAAACAGTGTAAGATATTAAAATGATATTTAAATAGATGTTTAATTTGATCAATGAATAAACGACCTTAATTTTCAGTGAACTGATTGGTATTATTGGACAGACTGAAATTCGACCTAATGTCATGAAGTTCACTCTTCACAATAAAACCGATAATGTGATTCATTTTTGTGATTTCCAGGGGAAAAATGCTTCGAAAGTTACGGAGACCTTTTTCCCGATATACTCTTTGTTTATCAAGTATTACATTTTTATCCCGGTAACTACTATGCGTTCTTTCGATCTAAAATTTGGTGGGTGCACATTGCTGTCGACGTCGCTTATCCACACTCTAATTTTGTCGGGGAAAATAGCTTCCGAGACAGATATTTCGAGATACGGAACTTTTCTTAATACCCGTTGTTGTTTGGGAAATTTGTAATTTTTTTTCTCGGTAACTGCCCGTTCTATAGGGCTGAAATTTGGAGATAGTAAGTATCTTGCTATTGATGTTCCCTAGCCGCCTCAATTTTTGAGGGAAAATAGCTTCTAAATTTCTCGAGATACGCAACGTTTTGTAATTCTTGTTTGAACTTTCCTGATAAAAGAGGGCGCCGCAGGCCCCCTGCGAAATCGATAACCCGAGGGATATTATTTCTTTAGTCACTTGTTTTGTTTTCCATTAGTCTGTGGTGGTGGTAGTGGTGGTGGTGGGGGTGTGTTGTGAACTTTGACATTAATTTTTTTCTCGGTAACTATCCGTTTGATTGAGCTGAAATATGGAGGGTTCCTTGCTGTCCATCCGTCCTACCCAGTCTAATTTACTACAACCGTTCTACCGGTTAGAATTTTCGATGTTATGTTGCGATCACCCGGTTTTCTCCTTTATATCCCGTTTACAAGTAAAAATAGCTTCGAAATTGACAGAGATACGGCGCTTTTTAGAATTTTTCCGACTTCTAACTTTGACATTTTTTTCTCGGTAATTATTCGTTCGTTTGACCTGCAATTCCAGGGATACATTGCCATGGATGTAACCTACGGTGTCGAATTTACCTGGGAAATTTGCTTCGAAATTTTCCGAGATACGGAACTTTTCCCGATTCTTGTTTTCGAACTTTTCTCGATATTGGTGGTTGACTCTGACTTGTGATTTCGAGTGATTTTCGGTATTTTGCCGTTTTTGTGATTTTGATTTTAGATGAGTTTTTTTTGTGATTTTGATGAATTCATTCTACTCGATAATCCCTAACGAAATATCGGATCGGATTTTTCAATTTTTTGACTTTTTTTTTATCATAAACATCGGAGGAAAGTAAGGTGAAATGGTATTTAGCATTATTTTCTGGCAAATCGTTCAGCTAAATTCTTTCAAATAATTCTCCACCGTCCACATCTTGTTGCTACAGCATGTGTCTATATGAATATACACAAATGCTGTAGCAGCAAGATGTGGAAGGTGGAGAATTATTTGAAAGCATTGAGGTGAATGATTTGCCAGAAAATAATACTAAATTGAGATGATGTGGTACTATAATTTTATACTTTCATTGTAACTTTCATCCAAGTGGTGGTGGTGGTGGTGGTCGCGGTGAGGGGGCAGGAAGGGGTCCAGGGGCGAAGCCCCTGATGGGGGTGCAGGGGGCGAAGCCCCCGCCGGGGGGTTCGGGGGGCGGAGCCCCCCGCATAGAAAAAAAAAGATTAATTAAAAAAAAAAAAAATTACATATGAAAACAAAAAATGAAATAAATAATGTTAGAAAATAAATAAATAAATATATATATATAGTAAATAAAAAAAATAATAGAAACAAAACAAAAAGATAACGATAAAACTATAAAAAAAAAATAAATATATAAACAAAAAATATATACATATATATGTATATATATATCAAAGTGAAAACGTTGCTGAAACTTTGCCGAAGATTTTTTTTTCGATCGGGATGAAATTGTGAGGATACATGGCTACCGATGTCCCATACCCGCTTGAAATTATTGGAAGAATTTGTAATCGATGGTGGTGGTGGTGGTGGTGGTGGTGTTCGTGGTGTTGTTGTTGTGATTGTTGTTGTTGTTGTTGTTGTTGTGTTGTTGTTAACTTTGACATTTATTTTTTTTCGTCAACTATCCGTTCGATTGAGCTGAAATTTGGAGGACACATTGCCGCTGATGTCCGCTATCCGCTCGAATTTCCCTGCGAAATTTGCTTTGAAATTTTTTTAGATACGGACCTTTTTCGGATATTCGTCCATTGTCGTCAAATCTTACATTTTTTTCTTGGTAACTGTCCACTCGATCGGGCTGAACTTTTGAGAGTATATTGCTATCGATGTTCCCTACCCTCTCGAATTTACCAGGGAAATTTGCTTCAAAATTATTATTTTCCGATACGGAACGTTTTCCGATACTCGTTGTTTCTTTCCGAAATTTGATATTTTTTTTCTCCGTAACTATCCGTCCGATCGAGCTGAAATTTGAGGATACGTTGCCACTGGTGTCTCTTTGGATGTACCCTACCGTAATGAGGCGGCGGCGGCAGCCTTAGACATCTCAAGCTGTCAGACACTGAAAAGGTCATTTCACGTCAGCTCGGCGTATCTGTGGAACTCCTTACCACCTCACCTTCGCGATATCACCTCCATCCCTCGTTTCAAATCACGACTTTATCATCATCATCATCATCATCATCATCATCATCATCATAATCTCCATGAATCCATTTATGCAATTATATTCTGTCTGAGCAATTAACTGTATTTAGCTTCTCTCACACTGTTTATGCTTCTTTAACTTTATACTTGGCTCCTTTAAAACTATATTTTGCCTTGCGCAAGACATTTATATATTGTAAAATGTTTGCTCCATGTACTCCGTATTTTTACTTGCGTTAAACTTAAAACTTGTAAATTTATATATATATATATATATATATATATATATATATATATATATATATATATATATATATATATATATTTATCCATATCGCAACCTTCTGGGTCGGATCCATACACGTAACGCATGCTTCTGGGCTTTCGGCATCTTTCTGGGACGTACTAGAAGAATTCTATCCGTAGCGCATGCTTCCGGGCTCATCCAAGGTCGTTCTTGCTATAGAGATATTATTTCTTTAATAAGTTTTACGTATCTTTTTTCCGTTTTTTCGGTAGTAAAGCGGGCGCCGCAGGCGTTGCTGCGAAAGACAATAACCTGAGGGTCATTATTTCTTTAGTCAAGTATATTCTACAATGTTTTCCATTATAAGACACTTTTCCATTGTAGACTGACCCTAAGAAACTCTGTCAATATCCCAGAACAACGCCTTCTGGATACTTATATATATTACTCTTTATTTAACTTGTACAACATAATGTACAGATAAAGCTATATAATCTAATCTAATCTACGCCCTCACGAATTTACCTGGGAAATTTGCTTCGAAGTTTACAGATATACGAAGCTTTTCCCCCCCAATACTCGTTTCCGAAGTTTGATATTTTTTTTCTCGGTAACGGTCCGTTCGTTGGACCTTAAGTTCCGAGGATACATTGCCATGGATATCCCCTACTCTCTCGAATTTACCTAGGAAATTTGATTCGAAATTTACGGAGATACGGAACTTTTCCCGATATTGGTTGTTTGAACTTTGACATTTCTTTTTTTGGTAACCGCCCGTACGTTGGATTCGAAATTCCGAGGAAAGATGGCTATCGATGTCCCCTAGCGTCTTGAATTTGCCTGGGAAATTTGCTTCGAAATTTACGGAGATACGGTACTTTTCCCGATACTCGTTTCCGAAGTTTCACATTTTTTTTCTCGGTAACGGCCCGTCCGATCGACTTGAAATTCCGAGGATACATTGCCGTGGATGTCCCCTACCCCGTCGAATTTACCTGGGAAATTTTCTTCGAAATTTACCGAGATACGGAATTTTTCCCGATATTGGTTGTTTGAACTTTGACATTTTTTTTCTCGGTAACCGCCCGTTCGTTGGACCCGAAATTCAGAGGATACATTGCCATGGATGTCCCCTACCTTGTCGTATTTACCTGGGAAATTTGCTTCGAAATTTACCGAGATACGGAACTTTTCCCGATACTCGCTTCCGAAGTTTCACATTTTTTTTCTCGGTAACCGTCCGTTCGTTGGACCCCAAATTCAGAGGATACATTGCCATACATCCTGTCTTCCTGCATAGACCACTTGGGAATGACTCTCGACAGTGGTCATTATATCGCCTTATGTAGGACAAATGAAGGATATAGATTATTTAATGACGATAAGGTACACAACTTGTTTTTTATTGTTAAAATGAAACTTACGAGACGATCATGAAAAACGAATATATTTTGCAGGTTACGACGGTTTCTACAGATAAATTACGGGCCGCAACATACTACATTTGTTTTTACGAGCAAGAGGAAGGTGGCGAAGCTTTGCCCTTACCTGCAGTCAAACCCACCGAGGTTTCATCGGAAATACCAAAAGTGATTCATAAAGTTAAACATTTTAAGCTAAGAATTATGAGCGATATTATAATCAAACCTAGCGATAAGAAAATAATAAAACCAGTGAAACCTATCCCTATCACTCCAAGAGAACAAGAAAAGGCAGAACAAAAAATAACGAAAGGGTATAAGACTGATCTCCTTTCTAATTTTCTATTTACAAAGTTTTTGCGTATACGTCTATACTTTCATTTTTCATTTCAGTGATACGGATTTCATACGAATTTATCGAAACGACTTGGATTATCAACTTAACTTTCAAGTGGCCCCGGCGGACATTTTAAAAGGAAATATGGATATCGATTCTTACGCTATTTGTGTGAAGTCGTTAAAAGGTTTTTGTCAAGCAGACAACTTGGACTTACATGTTTACAATCAGCGTTACCGTAGATCAGAATGTTCAAAATTACTGGACCAACTTAATGAACTTACCGACATCAATAGTTGTTTAAGTTCAACAACAAAACCAACGTGGCTAGAGGGAGTTTTTGCCAGTACAAAGGGGGCCAATATTTATGTTTTATTTAAAGTAATAACCCAATAACCTCCAATAACCCACAATAAGAAACTAACAATGTTTTTTGTTACAGATGAGACAGCCGTACGGAAAAACTAATTATATGGACGCTTTTTGCAAGGCTGTAGTACTTCCGGCTTTGAGATCTCTTGAGTCGCAGAGCAAAACTGCGCAAAATTTTAGCGACGTTAACGCGAAATTTGTGCCAGTAAAGCTTTTTGTTGACGATTATTCCAACCTGGCAAATATTATCACCGTAAAAATTCGTACTTTTGTAAATGACATGAATGATATAGTTGATATATACTTCTATAAATCAGAGCACGGGCTGCGTAAAGGTGACCCAAATAGAGTTGTAAAAGACATTCTAGACCTTATTAATGAAGAGTCATCTTCATTTCGCTTCGTACAGCTGCATATTGCAATTGAATTCACTGCTCCACCTGATAGCAATATACTAATTTCATAAGAAAAGCTTGCGAAAGTATTTAGGACCAACAACTTCATTAAGTGCGAGGGGTATTTTCTGAAGAAGATTGGACATTTTCACAATTTAAGAAAAACTAAGAAGTACCCTAATATCTATTATGCTCACAGTTACGAATATATACAACACAGAATTAGGGATCATAGTTATTCGAACAATTTTATTTTGTATACAATCACAAATGGCTACCCGACGTCGAAAACTCGACAAATAAAAGCAATTCAACAATGCCAAGAGCTACTCTCGTTGTTCTCGGGACACGGGGAAAGCTTGAATACAAGGTTCGAATTAGTAGAGGGTTATAAGAACCTTGATATACTAAAGAAGAAGTTCCCTACAGCGTGGGTGGCGGAGAAAAGTGAAGCGAGTAAGACAACGGTATTGCCACACGTTCTCGCATCGTTGCATGCCGAGAAAGCTTTTATTTTAGTCGACAATTGGACAACGCACTTAATAAAAAATTTGGGCCCAAATATCAAATTACTGCAGGAAGTACGAAACCTTAAAAATCATTGCATGCCAACGAAGGAGCTACTAACATATGTGTATTATGCGGAACAGAAAATAATAGCATTTTTAGATGGAAAATGGGATCGTTATGATTATAATTATTTATCAACCCTACGAGTGGATGAAAATGAGTACTTCTTTTCATACAAGAAACCAAATACATGGCTCCCAGACTTCGTATTTAGGGTAAGAAACAACTTCCAAAATGAAGATAAAGCTCGATTTTTTAATTTGATATATATAAACGCAAGAACCGTAGATGTTTCGAAAGGAGAGTCTTTCATTAAATCGGAAGAAAATATTCATGTTCTCGTAGACAGTATTCTTATCCTCTTTGGGCTCGTACGAAATTACTTGCTGTTTGGGCACAAAAATGCAAAGAATATCGACCCATACAAATTTTTTAATATCCACGGTGGCACGACTGATAGGGCTCATCCTCACGATGTGGTTGAGTCAATCCTCAATCCCGAGTTACCGTTACTAAAACTCGTAAAAAATTATGTATTAGGGTCAATGAGTCATTTTGAAATTGAATGTTATTTAATGACACAAATTAAGAGGGTGGTTCGCCGATAGCCAAAAATGTTTATTAATAAAAAAGATGAAGCCAGTCTATGGTATTCAGTTGAAGTCCCAACGATAGAGAGTAGACCGACAGTTAATGACACTGTTCGCTTCGCAAAAGGGTGCGCAAACTTCGGGAAATACAGTTTTCAATTGAAGAGAACGACGACACAATTCAAGAAGCGGAAGTATGTGGAGGCGTCGCAACCGTCCTCCCAACCGCCCCAACCACCTGCCGTTGACGTCATTAAACCCAAAACGATGTTGGAGACATATTTTGCCTTAATTAAAAGATATAACGAAAGACAGCATTGCACCACAGTCGAAAGGATCAAAAAACTTGAAAGTACAATGGAACTATTGCTACAAAAAATCCAACACGACGAGAAGTATGTAGCAGCTGGAAGAAAACAGTTGGAGAGAGAAGAGTAAGTATATAATAATACATTGTAGCTCAGTAATAAACATAATTTTAATTCTCAGAGACCAACGAACAAGACGCGAAGATGAGGCAGTGGCTACAGCCAACGAAACAAGACGCGAAGATGAGGCAGTGGCTGCAGCCAACGAAACAAGACGCGGTGATGAGGCAGTGGCTACAGTCAACGAAACAAGACGCGAAGATGAGGCAGTGGCTACAGCCAATGAAAATATGGTAGTACCTCCGTCTCCGGTAACTCAGAGGTCACCAGAGAAGATTAACCAGCTACGAAATCCTGATCCCGTCATCCTCAGTTCGGACGAAGAGGAGCCACCGTCGCCGGAATTACCAAATACCATAGAAATGTGAGTATTATCTATTTGTAATAACCCAATAGCCATATAAATCTTTATTTTTTAATTTTGCAGAGACAAATCACCAACCAAAATCCAAAATAGCGATGATGAGGCGAAACACCCACCAACAAATCCAGATGTGGTTATCATCGTTTCTGACGAGGAGCCATTGTCGCCTACCGGCTTCAATAATACCTTATTGAAGAATCTTCGAGAAAAGTGCGTGTTTTCCATTTGATATAATCTCCTAATAACCATTTCAATATCAATCTTTTGTTTTAATTTTGCAGAGACAAATCACCAACCAAAATCCAAAATAGCGATGATGAGGCGAAACACCCACCAACAAATCCAGATGTGGTTATCATCGTTTCTGACGAGGAGCCATTGTCGCCTACCGGCTTCAATAATACCTTATTGAAGAATCTTCGAGAAAAGTGCGTGTTTTCCATTTGATATAATCTCCTAATAACCATTTCAATATCAATCTTTTGTTTTAATTTTGCAGACAAACCACCAACCCCACCAAACAAATTACCAACGGAGGACATATCAAAATGGTAAATCAATAGTTTATTTCAAAATACAAAAATAAAAAATTATACAATTTTATTTCTTAACAATAGCTTGGCACAGCTTTCATGGACAAATGCAATCAAAGATACCAAATCAAATGGACCAATTAAATCAGGTGGTAAATTCTCAACGAAAGAGAATAGAAAAATTTTGCAAGCTGTTCTCAATGTGCGCGCTACGAAATCGCAACGGAGAGGTGGCCACTACTGGATAAAAATTCACAAACTAGTCGGCCTACCTGGGAGACCAAAGATTTCGATCAGAAACCAAACGAAGAGATTGGCCAAATTGCCGACAACAACTTTAAGATCAACATATAATTTATCAGATATAGATATAAAATACTTACACAGCAATTGGAATTTGAATACTCGTTGAGCAATATAATTTACAACTTGGGTGGGCGGGTGGGAATGCAGCCATGATGTAATCATGCCGGTCCCAAGCCCGGATAAATGCAGAGGGTCATCTAAGACTAACATCATCATACCAGAAAAAACGTAAAACAAAATATCAATTGACTTTCAGGAACCCAAGGACGTGGTCATGATCATGGTCAAGGTCAAGGTTATGGTCAAGTTCGTGGTCAAGGTCGAGATCATGGACAAGGTCGAAGTCATGGTCAAGGTTATGCTGAAGGTCCTGGTCATGGTCATGGTCAAGGTCGAGGTCACGGTCAAAGTCATGGTCAAGGTTTGGTCAAGGTCGTAGTCATGGTCATGGTCAAGGTGATGGTCAAGGTCGTGGTCAAGGTCGAGGTCATGGACAAGGTCGAAGTCATGGTCAAGGTTATGCTGAAGCTCCTGGTCATGGTCATGGTCAAGGTCGAGGTCACGGTCAGTCATGGTCAAGGTTTGGTCAAGGTCGTAGTCATGGTCATGGACAAGGTCAAGGTGATGGTCAAGGTCGTGGTCAAGATCGAGGTCATGGACAAGGTCGAAGTCATGGTCAAGGTTATGCTGAAGGTCCTGGTCATGGTCATGGTCAAGGTCGAGGTCACGGTCAAAGTCATGGTCAAGGTTTGGTCAAGGTCGTAGTCATGGTCATGGACAAGGTCAAGGTGATGGTCAAGGTCGTGGTCATGGTCAAGGTCGAAATCATGGTCAAGGTCAGTCACGATCGAGGTAGAAGTCATGGTCACAGTCACGGTGAAGGTGGAAGTCATGGTCAAGGTCAAAGTAAACGTCATGGTCAAAGTCGTGGTCAAGGTTACTTTGAAAAATTTCGAAAAATCGAAATTTTTCTTATGGTCTATTTTCACGTAAAATTTGACGGGGAATCGAATGCGACCTCTCCCGAAGCCGTCCGATCTATAGTTATTGAGATACAGTGTCCGAGAGGTATAAAAATAACCCAATATAACCCTACCCAATATAACCCTACGGGACTTGGAAAAAATTCACAAGTCGAATGTCGCTCTCCAAAAAAATGCAAAATGAGTATAGGCTTAAAAGAATCCCCGAAAAATTCTCTATCGACTGAGCTAGTCGCCACGAGACTTTTTTTTTGGGACCTTATATAGGACCCCTGGGACTTGGAAAAAATCCAATAGAATCCGGTTATTCCTACATTTGGCAGCTGCTGCTGCTGCTGCTGCTGCTGCTGCTGCTGCTGCTGCTGCTCTCCGTGCGTAACACATCAAATCTCCACCAAAAAAAGCGAAAAAATTCTGTGGTAGCTTTTGCATTCTACAAAGTCTCTAAGAAATTCCAGAATCTTCTGACGGTTGCATGTTTAGAAACAAAATTCCAAAGTTTGAGCAAAAATCGAAAATACCGAAGGTGTCATCCCAAAAAAATCAAACTTTCGCCCGCTTTTTTTTAGAAATAATCCCCCACTCGGATGTCAAATTTTTAAGTATCCACACGCATAGAGAGAGATTATTTCTTTAGTTACTCTCAATTAAGGGGGTGTCAAACTCAATTTTTACCGACCGAGCAAAAACCATCTTGTTTTTAGTAGAAAAAAAAAATATAACGATATATGAAAAATAATGAGTGTATTGCCCTCCGTAATAATATCATTAATCATTCTACAAAATCCCAAGTTAATATTCGGAAGCGTTTAAGAATGGCATTTGAACGAAAATTTCGTTCAAATGCCATTCTTAGATGCCTTAAAATATCGACGTGAAACATTGCAGAATGATTAATAATGTGATTACGGAGGGCAATACACTCATGGTTTTGCATAATATTTAAAAAAAAAAAATAGTTTTTGTTATCATGCGGTAAATAGTAAAGTTAATAAGCGAAAAATTTACCGTCTAAAAGACATTAGTGACCGCCTCTTACGGACATGTTACCGCGCAATGGTCATAGTCATATTGTTCGTGTATGATGTATTAGATACGTGTGATGTTTATCGTGCATGACAGCATGACGCTGAGCACTGCCGGGTGTCGAGCCGCAACGCACCCCCGCAGCCCCCGCTGAAGTGACAACAATGCGAGCTGATCACCGACCACGACGACGACGAGGTACGGTACCTATACCCTGGTTCGCACCGCGTGCAGAGCACACCCACGAGGCGGACGCCGCGTACTGTACAGCCATAACCTCACTTTGACGGATCGCAGCTCCGTTATCGCGAGACGCATTCACGCATGTGTTAGGTGAAGGTATCTCGGACTCTCGGCTGCGAGCGAGCGGGTACGTACGAGGTACGCTTGTGATTGTGTGCAAGTGAAGTGAGATAACTGCTGAGAAGAGGTAGTGAACCTGCAGCAGCAGCAACAGGGGGCTCAAGAAGGAAGGATACACCATATAAAGAAGTTTGAAATCACCAGTACTTGCTATATGTTGACAGCTGTGTTTATATTGCTGCTAGCAGTCAGTTAAGTGTAGGTATTATAATTTATGGTTATGGTACCTGTACATAGTCCGATACTACAAACATTTGCAACCTATCTTAACATTTAAATATTTTGTAGAAATAGTGCTAGATTTTCCCACCCATAGGTAACAGTGTGATAATTTATTCTAAGTAAAATTTTGTAAAAGATATTATTGATAATCCATTTCTTTAGTTTTTTTTTTCTGTAATGTAATTATTTTTCATATTGAATCCAAAAAATTTCTATTTTTGTTTTCCCTTTTCTTTTCTACACGTGTCAGGGTATTCAAATCTAAAATAACAACCCTTATTTACTAAACCAAATTTTTTTCCCAGTACAGTTCTTCAGCATCTATTGGAAGTTATAATGGACTCTCGATATGACTATTAATATGACCATCATAAGGCAAGAGACTTTTAAGAAAATAGCACCAAATTGGGAACTGCAACTTTGAAAAAACTGCGTCTTGAATTTGCCTGGGAAATTTGCTTCGAAATTTACGGAGATACGGAACTTTTCCCGATACTCGTTTCCGAAGTTTCACATTTTTTTTTCTCGGTAACGTTCTGATTTTTGTAATTTTCTTGATTTTCTTGATTTTCTAGATTTTCTTGACTTCTGATTTTGGTGATTTTCTTGATTTTGGTGATATTCTCGATTTTCTTGAATTGTGATTTTGGTGATTTTCTTGATTTTTTAGATTTTCTTGACTTGTGATTTTGGTGATTTTCTTGATTTTCTTCATTTTCTTGACTTGTGATTTTCTTGATTTTCTTGATTTTTGTGAGTTTAGTTATATTGGCGATTTTTGTTGACTTTTCTTGATTTTGGTGATTTTGATGGTGATTTTCGTGATTTTGGTGATTTTCTTGACTTGTGATTTTCTTGATTTTCTTGATTTTCTTGATTTTCTTGATTTTCTTGATTTTCTTGATTTTCTTGGCTTTTGGTGAGTTTAGTGATTTTGGCGATTTTCTTGACATTTCTTGATTTTTGTGATTTTGATGACGATTTTCGTGATTTTGGTGATTTTCTTGACTTCTGATTTTTGTGATTTTCTTGATGTTGGTGATTTTCTTGATTTTCTTGACTTATGATTTTCTTGATTTTTGTGATTTTCTTGACTTGTGATTTTGGTGATTTTCTTGATTTTCTTGACTTGTGATTTTCTTGACTTGTGATTTTCTTGATTTTCTTGATTTTTGTGATTTTCTTGATTTTGGCGATTTTCTTGACGTTTCCTGATTTTGGTGATTTTGATGGTGATTTTCGTGATTTTGGTGATTTTCTTGATTTTTTAGATTTTCTTGACTTCTGATTTTGGTGATTTTCTTGATTTTGGTGTACTTCTCGATTTTCTTGACGTTTGTGATTTAGGTGATTTTCTTGATTTTGGTGATTTTCTGGATTTTCTTGATTTTTTAGATTTTCTTGACTTTTGTGATTTTGGTGATTTTCTTGATTTTCTTGATTTTCCTGACTTTTCTGATATGGTGAATTTCGATTTTGGCGATTTTCTTGATTTTCTTGACTTTTGTGATTTTCTTGATTTTGATTTTTTCGTGATTTTGATGATTTTGGTGATTTTCTTGATTTTTTGGACTTTTCTGATATGGTGATTTTCTTGATTTTTCTGATTTTTCGGTGTTTTTCTTGATTTTCTTGATTTTGGTGATTTTGGTGGTGATTTTCGTGATTTTGGTCATTTTCTTGTTTTTCTTGATTTTTGTGATTTCCAGGGGAAAAATGCTTCGAAAGTTACGGAGACCTTTTTCCCGATATACTCTTTGTTTATCAAGTATTACATTTTTATCCCGGTAACTACTATGCGTTCTTTCGATCTAAAATTTGGTGGGTGCACATTGCTGTCGACGTCGCTTATCCACACTCTAATTTTGTCGGGGAAAATAGCTTCCGAGACAGATATTTCGAGATACGGAACTTTTCTTAATACCCGTTGTTGTTTGGGAAATTTGTAATTTTTTTTCTCGGTAACTGCCCGTTCTATAGGGCTGAAATTTGGAGATAGTAAGTATCTTGCTATTGATGTTCCCTAGCCGCCTCAATTTTTGAGGGAAAATAGCTTCTAAATTTCTCGAGATACGCAACGTTTTGTAATTCTTGTTTGAACTTTCCTGATAAAAGAGGGCGCCGCAGGCCCCCTGCGAAATCGATAACCCGAGGGATATTATTTCTTTAGTCACTTGTTTTGTTTTCCATTAGTCTGTGGTGGTGGTGGTGGTGGTGGTGGGGGTGTGTTGTGAACTTTGACATTAATTTTTTTCTCGGTAACTATCCGTTTGATTGAGCTGAAATATGGAGGGTTCCTTGCTGTCCATCCGTCCTACCCAGTCTAATTTACTACAACCGTTCTACCGGTTAGAATTTTCGATGTTATGTTGCGATCACCCGGTTTTCTCCTTTATATCCCGTTTACAAGTAAAAATAGCTTCGAAATTGACAGAGATACGGCGCTTTTTAGAATTTTCCGACTTCTAACTTTGACATTTTTTTTCTCGGTAATTATTCGTTCGTTTGACCTGCAATTCCAGGGATACATTGCCATGGATGTAACCTACGGTGTCGAATTTACCTGGGAAATTTGCTTCGAAATTTTCCGAGATACGGAACTTTTCCCGATTCTTGTTTTCGAACTTTTCTCGATATTGGTGGTTGACTCTGACTTGTGATTTCGAGTGATTTTCGGTATTTTGCCGTTTTTGTGATTTTGATTTTAGGTGATTTTTTTTTTGTGATTTTGGTGATTTCATTCTACTCGATAATCCCTAACGAAATATCGGATCGGATTTTTCAATTTTTTGATTTTTTTTTTATCATAAACATCGGAGGAAAGTAAGGTGAAATGGTATTTAGCATTATTTTCTGGCAAATCGTTCAGCTAAATTCTTTCAAATAATTCTCCACCGTCCACATCTTGTTGCTACAGCATGTGTCTATATGAATATACACAAATGCTGTAGCAGCAAGATGTGGAAGGTGGAGAATTATTTGAAAGCATTGAGGTGAATGATTTGCCAGAAAATAATACTAAATTGAGATGATGTGGTACTATAATTTTATACTTTCATTGTAACTTTCATCCAAGTGGTGGTGGTGGTGGTGGTCGCGGTGAGGGGGCAGGAAGGGGTCCAGGGGCGAAGCCCCTGATGGGGGTGCAGGGGGCGAAGCCCCCGCCGGGGGGTTCGGGGGGCGGAGCCCCCCGCATAGAAAAAAAAGATTAATTAAAAAAAAAAAAAAATTACATATGAAAACAAAAAATGAAATAAATAATGTTAGAAAATAAATAAATAAATATATATATATAGTAAATAAAAAAAAGAATAGAAACAAAACAAAAAGATAACGATAAAACTATAAAAAAAAAAATAAATATATAAACAAAAAATATATACATATATATGTATATATATATCAAAGTGAAAACGTTGCTGAAACTTTGCCGAAGATTTTTTTTTCGATCGGGATGAAATTGTGAGGATACATGGCTACCGATGTCCCATACCCGCTTGAAATTATTGGAAGAATTTGTAATCGATGGTGGTGGTGGTGGTGGTGGTGGTGGTGTTCGTGGTGTTGTTGTTGTGATTGTTGTTGTTGTTGTTGTTGTGTTGTTGTTAACTTTGACATTTATTTTTTTTCGTCAACTATCCGTTCGATTGAGCTGAAATTTGGAGGACACATTGCCGCTGATGTCAGCTATCCGCTCGAATTTCCCTGCGAAATTTACTTTGAAATTTTTTTAGATACGGACCTTTTTCGGATATTCGTCCATTGTCGTCAAATCTTACATTTTTTTTCTTGGTAACTGTCCACTCGATCGGGCTGAACTTTTGAGAGTATATTGCTATCGATGTTCCCTACCCTCTCGAATTTACCAGGGAAATTTGCTTCAAAATTATTATTTTCCGATACGGAACGTTTTCCGATACTCGTTGTTTCTTTCCGAAATTTGATATTTTTTTTCTCCGTAACTATCCGTCCGATCGAGCTGAAATTTGAGGATACGTTGCCACCGGTGTCTCTTTGGATGTACCCTACCGTAATGAGGCGGCGGCAGCAGCTCTAGACATCTCAAGCTGTCAGAGACACTGAAAAGGTCATTTCACATCAGCTCGGAGTATCTGTGGAACTCCTTACCACCTCACCTTCGAGATATCACTTCCATCCCTCGCTTCAAATCACGACTTTATCATCATCATCATCATCATCATCATCATCATCTCCATGAATCCATTTATGCAATTATATTCTGTCTGAGCAATTAACTGTATTTAGCTTCTCTCACACTGTTTATGCTTCTTTAACTTTATACTTGGCTTCTTTAAAACTATATTTTGCCTTGCGCAAGACATTTATATATTGTAAAATGTTTGCTCCATGTACTCCGTATTTTTACTTGCGTTAAACTTAAAACTTGTAAATTTATATATATATATATATTTATCCATATCGCAACCTTCTGGGTCGGATCCATACACGTAACGCATGCTTCTGGGCTTTCGGCATCTTTCTGGGACGTCCTAGAAGAATTCTATCCGTAGCGCATGCTTCCGGGCTCATCCAAGGTCGTTCTTGCTATAGAGATATTATTTCTTTAATAAGTTTTACGTATCTTTTTTCCGTTTTTTCGGTAGTAAAGCGGGCGCCGCAGGCGTTGCTGCGAAAGACAATAACCTGAGGGTCATTATTTCTTTAGTCAAGTATATTCTACAATGTTTTCCATTATAAGACACTTTTCCATTGTAGGCTGACCCTAAGAAAATCTGTCAATATCCCAGAACAACCCAGAACAACGCATTCTGGATACTTATATATATTACTCTTTATTTAACTTGTACAACGTAATGTACAGATAAAGCTATATAATCTAATCTAATCTACGCCCTCACGAATTTACCTGGGAAATTTGCTTCGAAGTTTACAGAAATACGAAGCTTTTCCCCCCCAATATTCGTTTCCGAAGTTTGATATTTTTTTTCTCGGTAACGGCCCGTTCGTTGGACCTTAAGTTCCGAGGATACATTGCCATGGATATCCCCTACTCTCTCGAATTTACCTAGGAAATTTGATTCGAAATTTACGGAGATACGGAACTTTTCCCGATATTGGTTGTTTGAACTTTGACATTTCTTTTCTCGGTAACCGCCCGTTCGTTGGACCCGAAATTCAGAGGATACATTGCCGTGGATGTCCCCTACCCTGTCGAATTTACCTGGGAAATTTGCTTCGAAATTTATCGAGATACGGAACTTTTCCCGATACTCGCTTCCGAAGTTTCACATTTTTTTTCTCGGTAACCGTCCGTTCGTTGGACCCGAAATTCAGAGGATACATTGCCATGGATGTCCCCTACCCTGTCGAATTTACCTGGAAAATTTGCTTCGAAATTTACCGAGATAGGGAACTTTTCCCGATACTCGTTTCCGAAGTCAGACATTTTTTTTCTCGGTAACGGCCAGTTCGTTCGATTTGAAATTCCGAGGATACATTGCCATGTATATCCCCTACTCTCTCGAATTTACCTGGGAAATTTGCTTCGAAATTTACCGAGATACGGAACTTTTCCCGATATTGGTTGCTTGAACTTTGACTTTTTTTTTCTCGGTAACTGCCCGTTCGTTTGACCTGCACTTCCGAGGATACATTGCTATCGCGGTCTCCTACCTTCTTGAATTCACCTGGTAAATTTGTTTCGAAATTTTCCGAGATACCGAACTTTTTCCGATAATGGTTGCTCGAACTTTGACATTTTTTTTCTCGGTATTTGTTCGTTCGTTTGATCGACACTTCCGAGCTACATTGCCATCGATGTCTCCTATGCTCTGAAATTTACCTGGGAAATTTGCTTCGAAGTTTTCCGAGATACGGAACTTTTCCCGATAATGGTTGTTTGAACTTTGACTTTTTTTTTCTCGGTAACTGCTCGTTTGTTTGACCTGCACTTCCGAGGATACATTGCTATCGATGTCTACTACTCTCTGGAATTTATCTGGGAAATTTGCTTGGTAATTTTCCGAGATACGGCACTTTTCCCCATAATGGCTGTATGAAATTTGACATTTTTTTCTCGGTAATTGTCCGTTCGTCTCATCTGCACTTCCGTGCATACATTGCCATCGATGTCTCCTATGCTCCGGAATTTACCTGGAAAATTTGCTTTGAAATTTTCCGAAATACGGAACTTTTCCCGATAATGGTTGCTCGAATTTTGACTTTTTTTTTCTCGGTAACTGTCCGTTCGTTTGACCTCCACTTCCGAGGATACATTGCTATCGATGTCTACTACCCTCTGGAATTTACCTGGGAAATTTGCTTCGAAATTTTCAGAGATACGGAACTTTTCTCGATAATGGTTGTTTGAACTTTGACATTTTTTTTCTCGGTAATTCTCCGCTCGTTTGACTTGAACTTCCGAGGATACATTGCTATCGATGTCTACTACCCTCTGGAATTTACCTGGGAAATTTGCTTCGTAACTTTCCGAGATACGGAACTTTTCCCGATAATGGTTGCTGGAACTTTGACTTTTTTTTTCTCGGTAACTGCCCGTTCGTTTGACCTCCACTTCTGAGGATACATTGCTATCGATGTCTATTACCCTCTGGAATTTACCTGGGAAATTTGCTTCGAAATTTTCAGAGATACGGAACTTTTTCAGATAATGGTTGCTCTAACTTTGACATTTTTTTTCTCGATAATTGTCCGTTCGTTTGATCTGCACTTCCGAGCATACATTGCCATCGATGTCTCCTATGCTCCGGAATTTACCTGGAAAATTTGCTTTGAAATTTTCCGAAATACGGAACTTTTCCCGATAATGGTTGCTCGAATTTTGACTTTTTTTTTCTCGGTAACTGTCCGTTCGTTTGACCTCCACTTCCGAGGATACATTGCTATCGATGTCTACTACCCTCTGGAATTTACCTGGGAAATTTGCTTCGAAATTTTCAGAGATACGGAACTTTTCTCGATAATGGTTGTTTGAACTTTGACATTTTTTTTCTCGGTAATTCTCCGCTCGTTTGACTTGAACTTCCGAGGATACATTGCTATCGATGTCTACTACCCTCTGGAATTTACCTGGGAAATTTGCTTCGTAACTTTCCGAGATACGGAACTTTTCCCGATAATGGTTGCTGGAACTTTGACTTTTTTTTTTCTCGGTAACTGCCCGTTCGTTTGACCTCCACTTCTGAGGATACATTGCTATCGATGTCTATTACCCTCTGGAATTTACCTGGGAAATTTGCTTCGAAATTTTCAGAGATACGGAACTTTTTCAGATAATGGTTGCTCTAACTTTGACATTTTTTTTCTCGATAATTGTCCGTTCGTTTGATCTGCACTTCCGAGCATACATTGCCATCGATGTCTCCTATGCTCCGGAATTTACCTGGGAAATTTGCTTCGAAATTTTCCGAGATACGGAACATTTCCCGATAATGGTTGCTCGAACTTTGACTTTTTTTTTCTCGGTAACTGCCCGTTCGTTTGACCTCCACTTCCGAGGATACATTGATATCGATGTCTACTACCCTCTGGAATTTACCTGGGAAATTTGCTTCGAAATTTTCAGAGATACGGAACTTTTTCAGATAATGGTTGCTCGAACTTTGACATTTTTTTTCTCGGTAACTGCCCGTTCGTTTGATCTGCACTTCCGAGGATACATTGCTATCGATGTCTATTACCCTCTGGAATTTACCTGGGAAATTTGCTTCGAAATTTTCAGAGATATGGAACTTTTCTCGATAATGGTTGTTTGAACTTTGACATTTTTTTTCTCGGTAATTCTCCGTTCGTTTGACCTGAACTTCCGAGGATACATTGCTATCGATGTCTACTACCCTCTGGAATTTACCTGGGAAATTTGCTTCGTAACTTTCAGAGATACGGAACTTTTCTCGATAATGGTTGTTTGAACTTTGACATTTTTTTTCTCGGTAACTGCCCGTTCGTTTGACCTCCACTTCTGAGGATACATTGCTATCGATGTCTATTACCCTCTGGAATTTACCTGGGAAATTTGCTTCGAAATTTTCAGAGATACGGAACTTTTTCAGATAATGGTTGCTCTAACTTTGACATTTTTTTTCTCGGTAATTGTCAGTTCGTTTGATCTGCACTTCCGAGCATGCATTGCCATCGATGTCTCCTATGCTCCGGAATTTACCTGGGAAATTTGCTTCGAAATTTTCCGAGATACGGAACATTTCCCGATAATGGTTGCTCGAACTTTGACTTTTTTTTTCTCGGTAACTGCCCGTTCGTTTGACCTCCACTTCCGAGGATACATTGATATCGATGTCTACTACCCTCTGGAATTTACCTGGGAAATTTGCTTCGAAATTTTCAGAGATACGGAACTTTTTCAGATAATGGTTGCTCTAACTTTGACATTTTTTTTCTCGGTAATTGTCCGTTCGTTTGATCTGCACTTCCGAGCATACATTGCCATCGATGTCTCCTATGCTACGGAATTTACCTGGGAAATTTTCTTCGAAATTTTCCGTGATACGGAACATTTCCCGATAATGGTTGCTCGAACTTTGACTTTTTTTTTCTCGGTAACTGCCCGTTCGTTTGACCTCCACTTCCGAGGATACATTGGTATCGATGTCTACTACCCTCTGGAATTTACCTGGGAAATTTGCTTCGTAACTTTCCGAGATACGGAACTTTTCCCGATAATGGTTGCTCGAACTTTGACTTTTTTTCTCGGTAACTGCCCGTTCGTTTGACCTCCACTTCCGAGGATACATTGATATCGATGTCTACTACCCTCTGGAATTTACCTGGGAAATTTGCTTCGAAATTTTCAGAGATACGGAACTTTTTCAGATAATGGTTGCTCTAACTTTGACATTTTTTTTCTCGGTAATTGTCCGTTCGTTTGATCTGCACTTCCGAGCATACATTGCCATCGATGTCTCCTATGCTACGGAATTTACCTGGGAAATTTGCTTCGAAATTTTCCGAGATACGGAACATTTCCCGATAATGATTGCTCGAACTTTGACTTTTTTTTCTCGGTAACTGCCCGTTCGTTTGACCTCCACTTCCGAGGATACATTGATATCGATGTCTACTACCCTCTGGAATTTACCTGGGAAATTTGCTTCGAAATTTTCAGAGATACGGTACTTTTTCAGATAATGGTTGCTCGAACTTTGACATTTTTTTTCTCGGTAATTGTCCGTTATTTTGATCTGCACTTCCGAGGATACATTGCTATCGATGTCTACTACCCTCTGGATTTTACCTGGGAAATTTGCTTCGAAATTTTCAGAGATATGGAACTTTTCTCGATAATGGTTGTTTGAACTTTGACATTTTTTTTCTCGGTAATTCTCCGTTCGTTTGACCTGAACTTCCGAGGATACATTGCTATCGATGTCTACTACCCTCTGGAATTTACCTGGGAAATTTGCTTCGTAACTTTCAGAGATACGGAACTTTTCTCGATAATGGTTGTTTGAACTTTGACATTTTTTTTCTCGGTAACTGCCCGTTCGTTTGACCTCCACTTCTGAGGATACATTGCTATCGATGTCTATTACCCTCTGGAATTTACCTGGGAAATTTGCTTCGAAATTTGCAGAGATACGGAACTTTTTCAGATAATGGTTGCTCTAACTTTGACATTTTTTTTCTCGGTAATTGTCAGTTCGTTTGATCTGCACTTCCGAGCATGCATTGCCATCGATGTCTCCTATGCTCCGGAATTTACCTGGGAAATTTGCTTCGAAATTTTCCGAGATACGGAACATTTCCCGATAATGGTTGCTCGAACTTTGACTTTTTTTTTCTCGGTAACTGCCCGTTCGTTTGACCTCCACTTCCGAGGATACATTGATATCGATGTCTACTACCCTCTGGAATTTACCTGGGAAATTTGCTTCGAAATTTTTAGAGATACGGAACTTTTTCAGATAATGGTTGCTCTAACTTTGACCTTTTTTGTCTCGGTAATTGTCCGTTCGTTTGATCTGCACTTCCGAGCATACATTGCCATCGATGTCTCCTATGCTACGGAATTTACCTGGGAAATTTGCTTCGAAATTTTCCGTGATACGGAACATTTCCCGATAATGGTTGCTCGAACTTTGACTTTTTTTTTCTCGGTAACTGCCCGTTCGTTTGACCTCCACTTCCGAGGATACATTGGTATCGATGTCTACTACCCTCTGGAATTTACCTGGGAAATTTGCTTCGTAACTTTCCGAGATACGGAACTTTTCCCGATAATGGTTGCTCGAACTTTGACTTTTTTTCTCGGTAACTGCCCGTTCGTTTGACCTCCACTTCCGAGGATACATTGATATCGATGTCTACTACCCTCTGGAATTTACCTGGGAAATTTGCTTCGAAATTTTCAGAGATACGGAACTTTTTCAGATAATGGTTGCTCTAACTTTGACATTTTTTTTCTCGGTAATTGTCCGTTCGTTTGATCTGCACTTCCGAGCATACATTGCCATCGATGTCTCCTATGCTACGGAATTTACCTGGGAAATTTGCTTCGAAATTTTCCGAGATACGGAACATTTCCCGATAATGGTTGCTCGAACTTTGACTTTTTTTTTCTCGGTAACTGCCCGTTCGTTTGACCTCCACTTCCGAGGATACATTGATATCGATGTCTACTACCCTCTGGAATTTACCTGGGAAATTTGCTTCGAAATTTTCAGAGATACGGAACTTTTTCAGATAATGGTTGCTCTAACTTTGACATTTTTTTTCTCGGTAATTGTCAGTTCGTTTGATCTGCACTTCCGAGCATGCATTGCCATCGATGTCTCCTATGCTCCGGAATTTACCTGGGAAATTTGCTTCGAAATTTTCCGAGATACGGAACATTTCCCGATAATGGTTGCTCGAACTTTGACTTTTTTTTTCTCGGTAACTGCCCGTTCGTTTGACCTCCACTTCCGAGGATACATTGGTATCGATGTCTACTACCCTCTGGAATTTACCTGGGAAATTTGCTTCGTAACTTTCCGAGATACGGAACTTTTCCCGATAATGGTTGCTCGAACTTTGACTTTTTTTCTCGGTAACTGCCCGTTCGTTTGACCTCCACTTCCGAGGATACATTGATATCGATGTCTACTACCCTCTGAATTTACCTGGGAAATTTGCTTCGAAATTTTCAGAGATACGGAACTTTTTCAGATAATGGTTGCTCTAACTTTGACATTTTTTTTCTCGGTAATTGTCCGTTCGTTTGATCTGCACTTCCGAGCATACATTGCCATCGATGTCTCCTATGCTACGGAATTTACCTGGGAAATTTGCTTCGAAATTTTCCGAGATACGGAACATTTCCCGATAATGGTTGCTCGAACTTTGACTTTTTTTTTCTCGGTAACTGCCCGTTCGTTTGACCTCCACTTCCGAGGATACATTGATATCGATGTCTACTACCCTCTGGAATTTACCTGGGAAATTTGCTTCGAAATTTTCAGAGATACGGTACTTTTTCAGATAATGGTTGCTCGAACTTTGACATTTTTTTTCTCGGTAATTGTCCGTTATTTTGATCTGCACTTCCGAGGATACATTGCTATCGATGTCTACTACCCTCTGGATTTTACCTGGGAAATTTGCTTCGAAATTTTCAGAGATACGGAACTTTTCTCGATAATGGTTGTTTGAACTTTGACATTTTTTTTCTCGGTAATTCTCCGTTCGTTTGACCTGAACTTCCGAGGATACATTGCTATCGATGTCTACTACCCTCTGGAATTTACCTGGGAAATTTGCTTCGTAACTTTCCGAGATACGGAACTTTTCCCGATAATGGTTGCTCGAACTTTGACTTTTTTTTTCTCGGTAACTGCCCGTTCGTTTGACCTCCACTTCCGAGGATACATTGATATCGATGTCTACTACCCTCTGGAATTTACCTGGGAAATTTGCTTCGAAATTTTCAGAGATACGGAACTTTTTCAGATAATGGTTGCTCGAACTTTGACATTTTTTTTCTCGGTAATTGTCCGTTATTTTGATCTGCACTTCCGAGGATACATTGCTATCGATGTCTACTACCCTCTGGAATTTACCTGGGAAATTTGCTTCGAAATTTTCAGAGATACGGAACTTTTCTCGATAATGGTTGTTTGAACTTTGACATTTTTTTTCTCGGTAATTCTCCGTTCGTTTGACCTGAACTTCCGAGGATACATTGCTATCGATGTCTACTACCCTCTGGAATTTACCTGGGAAATTTGCTTCGTAACTTTCCGAGATACGGAACTTTTCCCGATAATGGTTGCTGGAACTTTGACTTTTTTTTTTCTCGGTAACTGCCCGTTCGTTTGACCTCCACTTCTGAGGATACATTGCTATCGATGTCTATTACCCTCTGGAATTTACCTGGGAAATTTGCTTCGAAATTTTCAGAGATACGGAACTTTTTCAGATAATGGTTGCTCTAACTTTGACATTTTTTTTCTCGGTAATTGTCCGTTCGTTTGATCTGCACTTCCGAGCATACATTGCCATCGATGTCTCCTATGCTCCGGAATTTACCTGGGAAATTTGCTTCGAAATTTTCCGAGATACGGAACATTTCCCGATAATGGTTGCTCGAACTTTGACTTTTTTTTTCTCGGTAACTGCCCGTTCGTTTGACCTCCACTTCCGAGGATACATTGATATCGATGTCTACTACCCTCTGGAATTTACCTGGGAAATTTGCTTCGAAATTTTCAGAGATACGGAACTTTTTCAGATAATGGTTGCTCGAACTTTGACATTTTTTTTCTCGGTAATTGTCCGTTCGTTTGATCTGCACTTCCGAGGATACAGCTGCTTTGCCTTGTCTCTCTTGTAGCGAACGGATTCTCGTTTCGTCTCGAACTCTTTCTTCTCGAGTACTCCTAGACAGCGTGACCACGCTCCTCTTTCGCGATTCCCTTGTCAACCCCGCAATTCACACAGAACAAAGATGGCTGTCACTTCATGACACTCGCGATCAGCCCTTGTCCTTATCCCACTTCTGATATTGTAAGACTTATGATCAGGATGGATGAGTCACACAAATAATGGAGTCGAGCGTACGAACAAAATAGGTTTATTAGTACGTTTGAAATTGATACAGGTTTTGTCGGTTGACTGTCTGCACTGTGATGCGTATGTCACGCTAGCTCTCGCCGGGAGCAACTGCCGATCCTTCTCGCTCTCTCCGCAATCCTTCGCGAGCGCGGCGTCTACACCAGTCGATACGGGATATCGACAGTAGATATACGGTGGCGCATTTTGTTTTTCGCAACCCTTACATTTCGATCATTTTTTTCTTGAAAATAGCTTAGGTCTATGCTAAAAATGCTATACTGCAAAAATCAGCGAAAAACCATGATTTTCAGTACCTTTTGTTCTTAATCTCCAGGAAATATGGATTTCGATCATTGTTTTCGTCAAAATAACTTAGTTCTATGCCAAAATGTCTGTTTTACCATTATTTCACAAGTATATGGTGAAAAGTTCGTTGTATCCTGCAAAAAACAGCGAAAAACCATGATTTTCGGTACTTTTTGTTCTTAATGTGCTGGAAATATGTGTGTCGATCATAGTTTTCTTCAAAATACATTAGCTCTATGCTAAAAATGCCTGTTTTTACCAACATTTTACAAGTATATGGTGAAAGGTACGTTGTATCATGAAAGAGACAGCAAAAACCATGATTTTCTGTACTTTTTGTTCTTAATCTGCTGGAAATATGGATTTCGGTCATTGTATTCGTCAAAATAACTTAGGTCCATGCTAAAAATGCCTGTTTTTTCCAACACGTTCCTAGTATATGGTGAAAAGTGCGTGGTATCCTGCAAAAAACAGCGGAAAACATGGATTTTCTGTACTTATTGTTCTTAATCTGCTGGGAATAAGCATTTGGAATATTGTCAAATTGAGGAAGTTTAATGCTAAATATGGCTGTTTTTACCATTATTTTCATAATATATGGTGAAAAGTACGATGTATCCTGAAAAAATCAGCGAAAAACAACGATTTTCAGTACTTTTTGTACTTATTATGCTGGAAATATGGATTTCGATCATTGTTTTCGTCAAAATAACTTAGGTCAATGCTAAAAATGCCGGTTTTCCCCAATATATTCCTATTTTATTGTGAAAAGTACGTGGTATCCTGCAAAGAACAGCGAAAAACCATGATTTTCGGTACTTTTTGTTCGTAATCTGCTGGAAATATGGATTTAGATCATTGTTTTCGTCAAAATAACTTAGGTCTATACTAGAAATGCCTGTTTTTATCAATATTTTCCCAGTATATGGTGAAAAGTGCTGTGTGTCGTGCAAAAAGCAGCGAAAAATCATGATGTTCTGTACTTTGTGTTATTAATCTGCTGGAAATATGGATTTAGATCATTGTTTTCGTCAAAATAACTTAGGTCTATACTAGAAATGCCTGTTTTTATCAATATTTTCATAGTATATGGTGAAAAGTGCGAGCTACCCTGCAAAAAACAGCGAAAAACCATGATTTTCAGTACTTTTTGTTCTTAATCTGCTGGAAATATGGAATTCGATCATTGTTTTCGTCAAAATAACTTAGGTCTATGCCAAAATGTCTGTTTTAACAATATTTCACAAGTATATGGTGAAAAGTTCGTTGTATCCTGCAAAAAACAGCGAAAAACGATGATTTTCGGTACTTTTTGTTCGTAATGTGCTGGAAATATGTGTGTCGATCATTGTTTTCGTCAAAATACATTAGCTCTATGCTAAAAATGCCTGTTTTTACCAACATTTCCCAAGTATATGGTGAAAGGTACGTTGTATCATGAAAGAGACAGCGAAAAACCATGATTGTCTGTACTTTTTATTCTTAATCTGCTGGACATATGAATTTCGGTCATTCTTTTCGTCAAAATAACTTAGATCTATGCTAAAAATGCCTATTTTTACCAAAATTTTCCTAGTATATGGTGAAAAGTGTGTGATATCCTGCAAAAACCAGCGAGAAACCATGATTTTCAGTACTTTTTCTCCTTAATCTGCTGGAAATATGGACTTGGGTCATTGTTTTCGTCAAAATAATTTAGGTCCATGCTAAACATGCCTGTTTTTACCAATATTTCCCAAGTATATGGTGAAAAGTTCGTTGTATCCTGCAAAAAACCGCGAGAAACCATGATTATCATTACTTTTTGTTCTTAATCTGTTGGGAATATGGATTTCGATCATTTTTTTCTTGAAAATAACTTAGGTCTTCGCTAAAAATGACTGTTTTTACCAATATTATTCTAGTATATGGTGAAAAGTGGGTGGTATCCTGCAAAAAAAAGCGGTAAACCATGATTTTCGGTAATTTTTCTTCGTAATCTGCTGGAAATATGATTTCCGATCATTGTTTTCGTCAAAATAACTTAGGTCCATGCTAAAAATGCCTATTTTTTCCAATACGTTGCTAGTATATGTTGAAAAGTGCGTGGTATCCTGCAAATACAGCGAAAAACCATGATTTTCGGTACTTTTTGTTCTTAATGTGCCGGAAATATGTGTGTCGATCATTGTTTTTGTCAAAATACATTAGCTCTATACTAAAAATGCCTGTTTTTACCAACATTATCCAAGTATATGGTTAAAGGTACGTTGTATCATGAATGAGACAGCGAAAAACCATGATTTTCGGTACTTTTTGTTATTAATCTGCTGGAAATACGGATTTCGGTCATTGTTTTCGTCAAAATAACTTATGTCTATGCTAAAAATGCCTGTTTTTACCAATATTTTCATAATATATGGTGAAAAGTGCGTGGTATCCTGCACAAAACAGCGAAAAACCATGATTTTCAGTACTTTGTGTTATTAATCTGCTGGAATTATGGATTTTGATCATTGTTTTCGTCAAAACGACGAAGTTTTATGCTAAATATCGCTGTTTTTACCAATATTTTCCTAATATATGTTCAGAAGAACAAGGTATCCTGCAAAAAACAGCGAAAAACCACGATTTACGGTACTTCTTGTCTTTAATCTGCCGGAAATATGGATTTCGATCATTATTTTCCTCAAAATGAGGAAGTTTTATGCTAAATATGGCTGTTTGCACCAATATTTTATAATATATGGTTAAAAATGCCTGTTTTTACCAATATTTTCCAAGTATATGGTGAAAATTACGATGTATCCTGAAAAAAACAGCGAAAAACAATGTTTTTCAGTACTTTTTCTACTTATTCTGCTGGAAATATGGATTTCGATCATGGTTTTCGTCAAAATAACTTAGGTCTATGATAAAAATACCGGTTTTCACCAACATATTCCTATTTTATTGTGAAAAGTGCGTGGTATCCTGCAAAGAACAGCGGAAAAAGATGATTTTCGGTACTTTTAGTTCGTAATCTGGTGGAAATATGGATTTAGATCATTGTTTTCGTCAAAATAACTTAAGTCTATTGTCGACGATCCAACGCCTAGAACGTTCGCGAGCTGATGTCATCAAGCCTTATAAGGCGATATACGGCTCGCGCAGGTGCGCAGCCAATCAGCGCTCTCCACGCGGTCCTCTCTCACCGCCCCTCCTTCGACAAAGACTCGCCAACGGCATTTCGCAGCGCCGGCCGGCTCCTCAGTTCACGCACGACGGCCGAGCGAGACAGCAGCAACTCAACATTGTACGCCGCGAGGCACGACGGACAGCTTCAATAAAGCCACCAGATCTCTCTCCACACGAAACGCTGTCAATTATTGAACCAGCCCACTCCACGATCCATCCACATTCATTCTTACAAAAATATTTGGTCCTTCGAGCCGGATCGTGGGAGCGAGTATGGCCACAGCGATGGAGACACCTCTTTCTACGCCCTACGCATACTCTCGAGTGGCGTAGGACTACTTTCTTCTCTCCAGGTACGCATCAAAAGTGTTTGTGGTCGTGAGTGCCGTAACAGTCGCGTGCTCTAGCATGCCGACTTCGCGCGTACGTTGCTCTCTCTCTTTCTCTCTCGTTCAACGCCGTCGGGCGCACTCGGAAGCCACCTTCTAAGGCTTCCAAAGGGAAATAGCACACTCCATTGCTATTTTCCCCATTTCCGAAAGCGCCTTGGAGTGTGTACCTAACGACTCCAAGACATTGCCAAGAGCGTGCGCTGCAAAGCCAGCTCTAGTGTCATCGCGTTCGTACGGTGACCGGCAGCCATCTTGTCTTGTAGCCAAGAGCGTGCGCTGTAAAGCCAGCTCTCGAGTCACCGCGTTCGTACGGTGACCGGCTAATATCAAGACGCGGACCACCAGCGTGCATTGTACACGCACGGGGTCCACATCACTCAAGCCACGTAGTACCCGCGTGGCGCCTGCGCGCACGGGGTCCACGCCAGTCAAGACACGGAGTACCCTCGTGCAGCTTACGCAACGGGGTTCACACAACTCAAACCAGGGACTACCCACGTGGAGCGCGCATAAGAGGTCTACACCAGTCCATCCAAGGACTAGCACAGGAAGCGAACTGATACATCGACCGTCCTAATACTAGGACACACGTATCGTTCCAATTTGGTTAAATTAAAATTTGAACATTTAGTCCAGTTAATGAAAATTTAATTATCTCTATTTAATCTAGATAATTTAATTATAAGTGATTAAATAAAATTTGAGATTAGTACAAATTAATTGATATGAGTTTGTTATAAATTTAATTGCAATATTTAGCAAATCTTGAGAAAATTGAATGCAATTTTCGCCTTAGCAAATACTTATATTATTGGACCTTGCAGTTTATGGCTACCTGCGGATACAACATCTCGATCTCAACTTCGATTGCTGATCTACACCCGGATTCACTCCTGCAAGGGTTGCTGAATTCAAAGTTGCAATTTCATCTTTTAAGTAGTCAACATTGTGGATCATCAGCAGATTCATCGGGGAACGTTACCAGACGCAACCAACGTTGCATCTTTAAGCGCATCGTCACGTTTATACTCGCATAAGTATTATAACTTAGGTTAAGACTTAATTGTAACAATTTTCACTTATGGTTACTCTACTTTCGAGTTGGTAAACATAGTTCTAGCAATACTTAGGTTAAATAATCAAATTTGTTACTAGTCTGAATTAACTTGATCTCAAAATGGAGGCGTTTCATGCTAAGCAGATGGCACTCCAAGCTAAAATTACAAACTCCTTTAAAAATTTCAAATCTAAGGGTAAAGATAATATGACGAAAGGTTATGCAAAATCATGTCGAACCGGACTTGAAACTAATTTTACGTCGTTTCGGGTAAATCACGAGAAACTTATGCTCGTGGAGGATATTGATCAAGATCATGCCTATTTTACAACTAATCTCTTTGATCTGGTTGAGGATAGTTTTTACCTCCGCAGAGGAGACTTTCTTGATTACTTAGAAACTTTTGAAACTAGAGATGCTGCTCAAGGATCTTCTAATTCGACTGCTGAGCCAGTGCCTGCAAGCACTGCTCGATCTACGAACGTTTCGTTTCAATCGTTGCCGAAAGTAGATTTACCAAAGTTTTCGGGGAAATTCTCGGATTGGGAAAATTTTAGAGACGTCTTTCGTTCGGTCATACATCGGCGTGAAGACTTAACGCCTGTTCTCAAATTGCATTATCTTCGCACTCACCTTACGGGTGAAGCACTTGAGAAAATTAAATCTCTTCCCATTGCTGGTGATAATTATGAACGTGCATGGACAACTCTAACGGAGTATTACGAAAATCAACGGCGTATTGTTAACTTTCATATCTCGGAAATCTTCGCAGTCAAATCTATGAAGTCAGATATTTCATCGGAAATCAAACGGATTTATAGGGAAATCTTCAATCCCATCGCTACTCTGACCTCTCTAAATAGAGCGGCTTCTTTAGGTAGTGATTTGATCGTTCACTTTACACTGAATCGTCTTGATTTGAATACGCGAAAGGAATGGGAAAGACACTTAGGTGATAGTGTCGATCCACCTACAATGGAACAACTTCAAGCTTTTCTTCGAAGCCAAACCCTCACTCTGGAGGCTATCGAGGCAGGTACTAAATCTTCTGCGAACAATAATTCAAAAGCACAATCACCTAATACAAAATCTCGAAAACCAGAGCATGACAATGCTCAGTCGGTTTATTCTCATCAGACTTCTCCGACGAACCCTTCAAAAAAGAAATGTTCTTTTTGCAATCAATCTCATTTCACAAATAGATGTGAACGATTTATCAATAAAACGGTTCCTGAACGAAAGGAATTAATTAAATCTTCAAACCTCTGTTTCAATTGTCTAGGGAAGCACAACGTTAAAAATTGTACTTCCACGTACCGATGCTTTGTTTGTAAAGCCAAGCATCACACCATGGTGCACTCTGACAACTATCTAGCAATCAGTTCGTTGCAGACTGATCAGATTGACTCAGCGACCAGCACCTCGAGCCCAAACTGTGGCAATGTCGTCATTTCTAAAGACGATCAATCTGCTCTTCAAGCAGTCTCCCTCAATAGTGGAGAAAGTACTAAATGTACAGGAGTACTTTTAGCTACCGCTAGGGTTAACGCCCTTGGTCCTAACGGAACCAAAATTCAACTCCGTGCGCTGATTGACCCCGGATCTCAAATCTCACTTGTTACACAAGCTATATGTAACTTGCTATCTCTAAATTGTAGAACCAGTCACACGCACATCCAAGGTATAGGTGAAAAGACAGCTGCTGTTTCTTCTAAAGTTGCTCGTCTTACTATACAACCGCATTTCGATTCAATTTTCTCCTTGGAAGTTGATGGCATTGTTTTGCCAAAACTCTCGTCGTATAAGCCTCCCGTCGTAAGGGGTAATACAAATTTCGAATACTTAAGAGGGCTGCAACTAGCAGACCCCAAGTATCTCGAACCTTCACGTATCGATATTCTACTCGGTGCTAGCGCTTATGCGCAAATCATTGAAAATCAAATTGTTAAGGGCCAAAGTCTTCAGCCGATAGCACTTAGTTCCAAACTTGGATGGCTCTTGACAGGTAATCTCGCATCCACAACTCCAGAAATAGGGCTAGAATCAATATCCCTTCATTGCTCAAATACCTGCGAGCATGAAGCCAAACTATTGGAGCTCGTGCAAGATTTTTGGAGGGCGGAGGAGATAGTCAATGACAAAACATCTTACTCGCCAGACGAACAAGTCTGCGAGGAATTTTATCAAAAATCAACTCGTCAAGATGAAACAGGGCAATATATTGTAAGCCTACCCTGGAAAAGTCGAGACCAGTTGAGTTCTGCTCATCTCGAGAGCTCTCATTCTGCCGCATTACGCGCGCTAACTCGTCTCGAAGCAAACTTCGCTACAGACGAGAAACTCAAAATTGCCTATAGTAATTTTATGAAAGAGTACATTGACCTTGGTCACATGTCACTCTCTACAAAATTTGATCCATCTTCTAACAAACCTCAAGCCTTCTTACCACATCATGGTGTGTGGAAAGAAACAAGTACGACGACCAAGTTACGTACAGTGTTTAATGGCTCGAGTAAGGCCAAATCAGGTGTTTCGGTCAATGATCTTCTTCACATTGGACCTAATCTTCTTCAGAATCCCGTCGCTTTGATCTGTGCCTGGCGTAGGTATAAAGTCGCCCTTTCAGTTGACGTGGAGAAAATGTTCCGACAAATTCGTGTCGAGCAAATTGATCAACCCTATCAATCGATTTTATGGCGTTTTGATAAAAGTGAACCCATTCAAATTTATCGATTAACTACCGTGACGTATGGCTTGGCATGTTCGCCTTTTCTAGCCATACGCACTCTCTTGAGATTAGCTTCGGCTATGGCCTAGCTTACCCAATTGCAGCTGAAGCTGTTCGAACAGAGATGTACTCGGATAATGTGCTTACTGGTGCACATTCACTTGATGAAGCATTGAAAAAACAAGATGAGTTAATACAACTCTTTAAAAAAGGTCAGCTCAATCTTCGCAAGTGGACTTCAAATAATGCTGATGTTCTCTCTGGTCTTCCCTCGAATATGTTAGCTGCAGATACGATTTCTTTATTTGCCTCAGAAACATCTGTACCTATTCTAGGTATAGATTGGCAACCTAACACAGACTATTTTAGTTTTCATTTATTTTAGCACATCGAGAATACCCCTTGGAACTACCTTTTACTAAACGTTCAGTTCTTTCGAGAATTGCTCGGATCTTTGATCCTTTGGGATGGTTAGCGCCTGTAGTGATCACTGCAAAGATTATTATGCAATTGTTATGGATTCTAAAGGTTAGTTGGGATGAGGATCTTCCTTCGGAAATTTCTAAGCGTTGGCAAAACTGGTTACAAGATCTTCCTTCGATCTCAGAGATCAAAATCCCTCGCTGGAGTGGATTCACACCATTGTGTGAACGTCTCGAAATACACGGATTCGCAGACGCATCCAAATTTGCGTATGGCGCAGTAGTCTACCTGCGCTTAATTCAAGACCAAAAGGTGCTCGTCACCCTTCAAGTGGCTAAAACGCGAGTAGCTCCACTTAAGACGCTAAGCATACCTCGCTTAGAACTTTGCGCAGCGTTGCTACTTGCTCGTTTGGTGCAAACTTTCATCGAATCATTCCCCATTAAGATCGAAAGTATTCACCTTTGGTCTGATTCTGCTGATGTGCTCTTCTGGTTAAAAGACCATCCTTCCAGATGGGGTGTTTTTGTTGCTAACAGGTGTTCGGAAATTCAAACTCTATTACCTGAAGCTTATTGGCACCATGTGCGTTCTGCTGACAACCCCGCTGATGTCATTTCTCGAGGTATTGATCCCTCAAAACTAGCCTCTTATAGTTTATGGTGGAAAGGACCCGCCTGGCTCTCTGATAACCATGATCCTTGGTCGAGGTCCCATGATGAACTCAATTTTAGCGTAAATAGTCTCAATCTTCAACCTCGTCATACTCTAGTCGTAAATAAGGGCACATCAAATTCTGTCGAGAGTACTCCAGAAATTTGGAACCTTATTAACGAAATTTCGTCACTAAGTAAGTTATATCGATTAGCATCGTACTGCTTTAGATTTGTTTACAGAACCTGCGCGAAAACCGTACGCGAAGAAACTACGAGTTCAGTTGTTAGTTTTCGTACTGTTCTTCAATCCCTACTATGCCATCATACTCCGACTTCGAAGGAGATAAGTGCTAGTGAGATTGAGAACACCAGACTTTGTCTGATATACCTTGTTCAAACGGTTTATTTTAAACTTGAACTCCAACAGTTACAAAGAACTGGTAAACTTTCAACGAAAAGTACTCTTTTATCGTTAAATCCCTTGATACAAACTCATTTGCTCAGGGTGGGCGGTCGCCTCTCACATTCTCTACTCGAAGAAGATGCTAAACATCCCCTCATCCTTCCAGCTGATTGTCACTTTACAACCTTATTAATAAGAGATGCTCATCATCGTACTCTCCATGGTGGTGTTCAATTAACGCTTGCTACACTCAGACGACAGTATTGGATAGTGAGAGGACGATCAGCGGTTAAGAAAGTCATCCGAGCTTGCATTACTTGCACTCGTCACGCCGCTCGTGTGCCTACACAATTAATGGGGGACTTGCCCCAAGCCCGAGCACGCCACACTTCACCGTTTGAATGTGCTGGTGTTGACTACGCCGGCCCTATTAACGTTCGCCTTACAAAAACTCGCGGAAAGGGTACAATGAAAGGCTATATCGCGATATTCATTTGCATGGCTACTAGAGCCGTACACATCGAGGTAGTCGAGGACTATACTAGCGAAGCTTTCATCGCTGCTTTCCATCGATTTACCGCTCGTAGAGGACATTGTAAGGAACTCTATTCAGATCAGGGAACTAACTTCGTAGGTGCTGATGTTCTGTTAAGACAAAAGGTCGATGCGTCTTCCTCTTTCTCAACTCAAACTATCAAGTCTCTCGCTCGAGAAGGAACTTCTTGGATTTTTAATCCTCCAAGTGCTCCTCACTTCGGGGGCATTTGGGAAGCTGCGGTTAAATCAGCTAAGTATCATCTTCGTCGAATCATTGGAGATCAAGTTCTCACTTTTTCAGAACTTGCTACTCTTATGTGCCGTATTGAAGCTTGCCTTAACTCCAGACCATTAACTGCTCTCACCGATGACCCGTCTGACCTTGATTTCCTTTCACCATCACACTTTCTTATACAGCGTTCATCATTTTTAGTTCCGGAAGAAAACGTCACCAAAGTCAACGTTCCTCCAGGAAAGCGCTGGCTCCTTATTAGCCAGCTGGCTCAACACTTCTGGCAACGATGCTCGACGGAATATCTGACCTCGTTGCAGGTCCGTCAAAAGTGGAAGCAACAGCAACCTCCAGTAGCTGTAGGTGATCTCGCGCTCATACGTAACGAGCTCACGCCTCCAGCCAAGTGGCCTCTGGCTCGTGTCACCGCAGTCCATCCAGGAAGTGATGGCCTCACCCGCGTGGTCGACCTTCGCACGGCCGCCACCACTCTTCGACGTCCCATCGCCAAAGTCATCCGTCTCCTACCCAAGGAATAAGGACCGTTCGCCATTCTGGCGAAGGTGGGCGGAATGTCGACGATCCAACGCCTAGAACGTTAGCGAGCTGATGTCATCAAGCCTTATAAGGCGATATACGGCTCGCGCAGGTGCGCAGCCAATCAGCGCTCTCCACGCGGTCCTCTCTCACCGCCCCTCCTTCGACAAAGACTCGCCGACGGCACATCGCAGCCCCGGCCGGCTCCTCAGTTCACGCGCGACGGCCGAGAGAGACAGCAGCAACTCAACATTGTACGCCGCGAGGCACGACGGACAGCTTCAATAAAGCCACCAGATCTCTCTCCACACGAAACGCTGTCAATTATTGAACCAGCCCACTCCACGATCCATCCACATTCATTCTTACAAAAACATCTATACTAGAAATGCCTGTTTTTATCAATATTTTCCAGTGTATCGTGAAAAGTGCGGGGTATCCTGCAAAAAAGAGCGAAAAATCATGATGTTCGTTACTTTGTGTTATGAATCTGCTGGAAATATGGATTTAGATCATTGTTTTCGTCAAAATAACTTAGTTCTATACTAGAAATGCCTGTTTTTATCAATATTTTCCTAGTATATGGTGAAAAGTTCGTGCTACCCTGCAAAAAACCGCGAAAAACCATTATTTTCGTACCTTTGGTTCTTCATCTCCTGGAAATATGGATTTGGATCATTGTTCTACTCAAAATGACGAAATTTTATGCTAAATATGCCTGTTTTAACAGTATTTTCCAAGAATATGGTGGAAAGTCCGTGGTAACCTGCAAAAAACAGCGAAAAACCATGATTTTCAGTACTTGTTGTTCTTAATCTGCTGGAAATATGGATTTCGATCATTATTTTCATCAAAATGAGGAAATTTTATGCTAAATATGCCTGTTTTTACCAATATTTCCCAAGTATATGATGAAAAGTTCGTTGTATCCTGCAAAAAACCGCGAAAAACCATGATTATCAGTACTTTTTGTTCTTAATCTGTTGGAAATATGGATTTCAATCATTTTTTCTTGAAAATGACTTAGGTCGATGCTAAAAATGCCTATTTTTACCAATATTTTCCTAGTATATGGTGAAAAGTGGGTGGTATCCTGCAAAAAACGGCGAAAAACCATGATTTTCGGTACTTTTTCTTCGTAATCTGCTGGAAATATGATTTTCGGTCATTGTTTTCGTCAAAATAACTTAAGGTCCATGCTAAAGATGCCTATTTTTTCCAATACGTTGCTAGTATATGGTGAAAAGTGCGTGGTATCCCGCAAAAAACAGAGAAAAACCATGATTATCGGTATTTTAGTTCTTAATCTGCTTGAAATATGGATTTCGATCATTGTTTTAGTCAAAATAACTTAAGGTCCATGCTAAAAATGCCTTTTTTTCCAATACATTGCTAGTATATGGTGAAAAGTGCGACGTATTGATGTTAGGGAAGCAAATGAACGGACAAATACACTTGTTCAGAGTTTAAAATAATTACAACTTTTATTTCTACCGTTACATTTTAAATAGAGTTAAGAGAGAGAGATTGACGCGAAGCTAGTTGCTCATCAAGAGCCGGTACACGAGTGAACGAGTAGTTCGTATAAAGGGAGCGTTGACGCTCGCTGTAAAGATTATATAATCCTAACTACGCATAACAAGTTGGTGCTATCCAAATTTACCCGCGAATATTTAAACATCTTAAATTATTAATTGATTCTTAATTTACAAATTACAACACACCCCCTCAATTAATTAATTTAAGATACATTAGATACATATATATGTAATAAAATCTACAATACTTCAGGTACATTTATCGCAGTTAAAACATGTTTACACAAGATAAAAATTAATAAATAAAAACATTGTTTATAGTCTCTTCTTCTCTTCTTTCTTGAGTCCAATACCATCTATAAATTCTTTCAGTTTCGGGCTGTTGTTGGCTTTGGTGAGAGCGTCAGCTAACATGTGTGTTGAGGGCACGAATTCAACTTTTATTTCTTGGTTGTCGATTTTCTCCTTCACAAAGTGGTGACGAACGTTAATGTGCTTCGTCCTGCCACTAAAACGAGAATGCTGACCTAAATCAATTGCACCTTTGTTATCGCACAGGATTAGTAGGGGTTGATTTAGTTGCATTATCTGCAGATTTGAGGCGAGTCTCTTTAACCACAGTGCTTCCTGCGTAGCTGCCGAGAGAGAAAGGTACTCAGCCTCTGTACTTGAAAGTGCCACTGTGTTCTGGCGTCTGCTGTTCCATATATGGCTCCTCCCTGAAACATAAATGTGTACCCGGTCGTTGAACGTGGGTCATCAGGATCTGTGGCATAGCTAGCATCACAATAGCCTATGATTTCAGAGTTGCCATCCCTGGTGTATGTTAGCTTCAGATCCTTAGTTCCTTCGAGGTAGCGGAACACTCTTTTAACACTCTTCCAATGAAACTCCTCAAACGATTGGTTGTGCCTGCTTAATTGGCTGACGACGTATGCCAAGTCTGGTCTAGTAGCCTGAACTAGATATAACAATGAACCCACGGCACTTTGGTATGGAACTTCATTCAGATTGAATCTTGACTCTGGAGAAACACTTGAATCTGATGTTGTCTTGATTTCTATTGGTGTACTACTGCTCCTGCAGTCCTTCATTCCAAAGTTGGCTAAAAGTGAGTTGATGTAAGCAGTTTGTTCAAGCTGTATGGTGCCACGAGCTCTGTCTTGGTGTACGTCTATTCCTAGATATCTCTTGAGAGGGCCAAGGTCCTTTATTTTGCAAATTGACTCCAGTCCTTTCTTGAGTAGATGATAATAATCAATGCTATAGGCGTCATAATCTGACTGTTTAAGATTTAATTCCTTTAAAGTTGCATTCAATTTCAAATTCCAGTTACGCCCATAGATAGCCTTCCTGTGCTGGCTTGGGATGTATGCTCGTGCACGACAACCAAACACTCTTATGTGGTTGAGGTTAGGTTTCTGGTTACTCCACATTTCTTCTGGAGTTCTTCCTCCTAAACACCTTTTGGGGCTCCTGTTTGTGAGGTAACATGCCGTCGACACAGCCTCTGCCCAAAACTTGTTGTCAAGTTGAGATTCATGTAGCATACAGCGTACTTTCTCCAACAAGGTACGGTTAACACGTTCTGCCCTGCCATTCTGCTGGGGCTGGTACGCAATAGAGGTTTGATGCTTGACTCCTAGTGCTTCCAGTGTTGAGTTTAGTGAAGAGTTCAGATACTCACGACCATTATCAGTCCTTAAAATTTTAACTCTTTTGCCTGTCTCATTTTGAACCAATTTAATAAATTTCTGAACAATCTGTGGCACTTCATCCTTCCTCTTGAGAAAATAGACAAACAATTTTCTTGAGTGATCATCCAAGAAGGTAATAAAATACTTGTGCTGCCCAATGGAGAAATCTTCAATCTGGCATACATCACTGTGCACAAGCTCAAGAATCTTACTGGCACGGTTCTGGCTCTTCTTGAAAGGTTTCTGCACTAACTTGCCTGCTACACACACCTCACACTGGTTAATCTGGTTCTCTGGAAAGTCTATCCCTGTAGCAGTGTTGCGTAGCTGTTGCAAATAAGTACTATTCATGTGTCCCATCCTCCTGTGCCACAATGTGATGCTGCCTGGTATTGATGTCTTGAGCACTGTCTCCACTTTTAATGCATTTGCTAAAGTTATACTGGGCTCGAGCTTTATTTTATAAATGTTTTGAGTACTTAACTTTCCTTCTAAAATCACATCACCTTCCTTTCCAAAAACTTGACAGCGAGAGCCATCAAACACTACCTTGCCACCTTTCTTCGCAATGGCACTAACCGATATAAGGTTAGAGTGTATATCTGGCACATGCAGTACATCTTGTAGTAGAACTTTCTTGTGTTTTCTTTGTCCATTGTACTGCAATAGGATTTTTCCCACTCCACTCACCGGTACCTTAGATTTATTTGCTGCTGTGACACTCACTATTTGTGACCTGCAAACATCAGTCATATACTTTTGACTGGAACACATATGCGTCGAGGCGCCGGAATCGAGAATCCAATCTCCTCGATCTATGTTGTTTGATGACTGAACTGCGAGGAAATTACTGCCTGCTGCTGCCACTGACATCTCAGCGTCGACGAGAACGGCGTCTTGATCCACTGACTGTGTGTCCAGCGTTGATAGCGTGGAGAAAAGCGCACAGACAGTATCGTCGTCTTCGCTCTTGTCGTCTGCAGCTGCCGTGCACGCGCTCGTATCAGTAGTTTTTGGAGCGTGACACCGGTTCGCATAATGGCCGACTCGTTTGCACTTATAGCACCTAACCTTGTAATTCTTCCGGGAGCGCTGTTGCTGATCCACCGTGTAGCGTCCTCTATTGGCGTTGCCGTGAGCCGAGAAATGCGCAGGAAACGCTTGCGCACGAAGCGCTTGCGTTTGAAAAATTTTACCGTTACCAGCATCTTCGGGTTCTTCTAATAACTTGGTTTTCACCAAATCAGCGGTGATATCCGTTCCTGAATTGCTCAATGCCATAACCATGGGTTTATAAGATGCGGGTAACCCAGTGAGCAACAGGGCACCAACTAGATCCTCTGGTAACTTAGTCCCGATTAGGTTCAGCTTTTGCGATGCAGAGACAATCCGTGAAACATAATCTTGCATCGATTTGAAATCTTCAAGTTTCGTTGTAGATACTTCCCGTAAAAGAGTTACCTTACTTATCAGACTTTTGTCGTCAAAGGTTTTTGCTAATGCGTCCCAGGCTTCCTTGGCGGAGTCATCATCTTTGATGTATACGTAGACTTCCGGTTCCACTGATAAAATGATGCGGCCATGAGCTTTGGCATTTTTCTTAGCGTCCGTCGATATTGCTCCATTTGCGGGAGCCTCGATGGTGTCCCAAAGATCCTCTACCTTGAGGTAAGCTCGCATCGCCACTGCCCACGATCTGTAGTTTTGCCGACCAGCTAGTTTCTCAACGGGCAGGAAAAAACCACTACCTGTTCGCTGCGCCATTTTGTCTCTCTGAGTGCTGCGTACTTGCTCCAAAAGAAAGTTCAAAACTGCAAGTCACGTACTGCGCACTTACACTCTAACAGCAATGAAAAACTTGTTCAGAATTTCATTTATGCAGTTCTGGGCCCATAACCTGATGTTAGGGAAGCCAATGAACGGACAAATACACTTGTTCAGAGTTTAAAATAATTACAACTTTTATTTCTACCGTTACATTTTAAATAGAGTTAAGAGAGAGAGATTGACGCGAAGCTAGTTGCTCATCAAGAGCCGGTACACGAGTGAACGAGTAGTTCGTATAAAGGGAGCGTTGACGCTCGCTGTAAAGATTATATAATCCTAACTACGCATAACAAGTTGGTGCAATCCAAATTTACCCGCGAATATTTAAACATCTTAAATTATTAATTGATTCTTAATTTACAAATTACAACACGTATCCTGCAAAAAACAGCGAAAAACCACGATTTACGGTACTTTTTGTTTTTAATCTGCTGGAAATATGAATTTCGATCATTCTTTTCGTATACATGGTGAAAAGTACGTTTTATCCTGCAAAAGTCAGCGAAAAACCGTGATTTGCAGTACATTTTGTTCTTAATCTGCTGGAAATATGGTTTTCGGTCATTGTTTTCGTCAAAACGACTAAGGTCTATGCGAAAAATGGCTGTTTTTACCAATATCTTCCTATTATATGGTGAAAAGTGCGTGGTATCTTGCAAAGAACAGCGAAAAACCATGATTTTCGGTACTTTTTGTTCTTAAAGTGCTGGATATATGGGTGTCGATCATTGTTTTCATCAAAATACATTAGCTCTATGCTAAAAATGCCTGTTTTTACCAACAATTTCCTAGTATATGGTGAAAAGTGTGTGGTATCCTGCAAAAAACAGCGAAAAACCATGATTTTCAGTACTTTTTGTTCTTAATCTTCTGGAAATATGGATTTCGATCATTTTTTTCGTGAAAGTAACATAGGTGTATGCTAAATATGTCTGTTTCAACCAATATTTTCTTAGTATATGGCGAAAAGTGCGTGGTGTCCATCAAGGAACAGCGAAAATCCTTGATTTTCGGTACATTTGTTCTTAATCTGCTGGAAATATGGATTTGCAATATTCCTTTCCTCAAAATGAGGAAGTTTTATGCTAAATATGCCAACATTTTCAAAAGATATGGTCAAAAATTTCTGTTTTTACCAATATTTTTCAAGTATATGGTGAAAAGTACGTTGTATCCTGAAAAAACTGCGAAAAACAGATTTTCAGTACTTTTTGTCCTTAAGCTGCTGGAAATATGGATTTGGATAATTTGTTTTCGTCAAAATAACTTAGGTCTATGCTAAAAATGCCCGTTTTTACAAAAATTTTCCTAGTGTATCGTGAAAAGTGTGTGGTATCCTGCAAAAAACAGCGAAAAGCCATGATTTTCAGTACTTTTTGTCCTTAATCTGCTGGAAATATGGATTTGGATCATTGTTTTCCTCAAAACGCCGGAATTTTATGCTAAATATCCCTGTTTTCATCAATATTTTCCTAATATATGTTGAGGAGTACGTGGTATTCCGCAAAAAACAGCGAAGAACCACGATTTACGGTACTTTTTGTTTTTAATCTGCTGGAAATCTGGATTTCGATCATTATTTTCATCAAAATGAGGAAATTTTATGCTAAATATGCCTGTTTTTACCAATATTTCCCAAGTATATGGTGAAAAGTTCGTTGTATCCTGCAAAAAACCGCGAAAAACCATGACTATCAGTACTTTTTGTTCTTAATCTGTTGGAAATATGGATTTCGATCATTTTTCTCTTGAAAATAGCTTAGGTCTATGCTAAAAATGCCTGTTTTTACCAATATTTTCCAAGTATATGGTTAAAAGAACGTTGTATCCTGAAAAAAAGAGCAAAAACCATGATTTTCAGTACTTTTTCTTCGTAATCTGCTGGAAATATGGTTTTCGATCATTGTTTTCGTTAAAATAACTTAGGTCCATGCTAAAATTTCCTGTTTTTTCCAACACGTTCCTAGTATATGGTGAAAAGTGCGTGGTATCCTGCAAAAAACAGCGAAAAACTATGATTTTCAGTACTTTTTGTTCGTAATCTGTGTGTCTATTGTGTAATTTTTGTCTTTTATAATCGTGTCTTCAGTATTCTTTATTATCTTCGGTCTTTTTTATTGTCTTTAGTCATGAAAGTATCTGTCTATAGTCTTTAGTTTTTGTCTTTATAGTCTCTATAGTCTTTTCGCCTTTATATAATAGTCTTGTCTTTATTATCTTTGTCTTTATAGTGTCTAGTCTTTTCGTCTTTATACTAGTCTTTATAGTCTATATCGTCTTTATAAGTGTCTTTATAGTCTCTATATAGTCTTTATCGTCTTTATAAGTGTCTTTATAGTCTCTATTATAGTCTTTATCGTCTTTATAAGTGTCTTTATAGTCTCTATATAGTCTTTATCGTCTTTATAAGTGTCTTTATAGTCTCTATATAGTATTTATCGTCTTTATTTAGTGTCGTCTTTTATTTTTTCTAATAAAAATTAATCCCCGCAATTCGGGGGATGGGGGGTAGGGTGGGGTGACAGGGGGAGGGGGGGGGATGGGGGTAGGGTGGGGTGACAGGGGGAGGGCGGGGGATGGCGGGTAGGGTGGGGTGACAGGGGGGAGGGCGGGGGATGGGGGGTAGGGTGGGGTGACAGGGGGGAGGGAGCGGCCACGCATAATAACCCTAATAACCCATATAACCCAATAACCCAACTTACCGACACCCTGTTTTACCGACCGATGGTAAGGTAGGATCCACGTTACCATCAGTCGGTAAAACAGAATGTCGGTAACTTACCATCAGTCGGTAAAACAGGAATCTTCCTTACCATCAGTCGGTAAAGCAAAATCTCCCTTACCATCAGTCGGTAAAACAGAATGTCGGTAACGTAGGAATCTACGTTACCATCAGTTGGTAAAACAGAGTTCTACTTTACCATCAGTCGGTAAAGCAGAATGTCGGTAAAGTAGGAATCTACGTTACCATCAGTCGGTAAACCAGAATGTCGGTAACGTAGGAATCTACGTTACCATCAGTCGGTAAAGCAGGAATCTTCCTTACGATCAGTCGGTAAAACAGAAATCTTCCTTTATTGGGATATAATGCGTTGAAAACCGCTCAAAAATACCAAATTTCAATTTTCTCAGCCTACTAGTCACAATACCCGACTATATCATCCTGTTCTAGTGGATGGAATATCCTTTGGGGTCGAAGGACGTAGCGGAGATGAGCAATTTTGAAAAATGTTCTACATTTCATCGTTTTTTTGGGCCAAATCGACTTCAAATCGCTTGAAACCCCCAAAATATCCATTTTTTAATCCCACCAATCACTATACGCGACTATTTTTTCCGCTCTATCGAATGGAAAAGGTTTTAGGGCCGTAGAGCCAATAGGAAAAAAATAATTTTCAAAAATTTTCAGATATTGCAAAAATCATAGCGCCAATCGAAAGAGCAGCGCAAAATACCCCTATATATGAATTTTGGCTAAATTTGAGAAAAAAATTTTTCTTCGTTTATTGGGATATAATGCGTTGAAAATCGCTCAAAAATACCAAATTTCAATTTTCTCAGCCTACTAGTCACAATACCCGACTATATCATCCTGCTCTAGTGGATGGAATATCCTTTGGGGTCGAAGGACCTAGCGGAGATGAGCAATTTTGAAAAATGTTCTACATTTCATCGTTTATTTGGGCCAAATCGACTTCAAATCGCTTGAAACCCCCAAAATATCCATTTTTTAATCCCACCAATCACTATACGCGACTATTTTTTTCCGCTCTATCGAATGGAAAAGGTTTTAGGGCCGTAGAGCCAATAGGAAAAAAATAATTTTCAAAAATTTTCAGATATTGCAAAAATCATAGCGCCAATCGAAAGAGCAGCGCAAAATACCCCTATATATGAATTTTGGCTAAATTTGGAGAAAAAATTTTTCTTCGTTTATTGGGATATAATGCGTTGAAAATCGCTCAAAAATACCAAATTTCAATTTTCTCAGCCTACTAGTCACAATACCCGACTATATCATCCTGTTCTAGTGGATGGAATATCCTTTGGGTTCGAAGGACGTAGCGGAGATGAGCAATTTTGAAAAATGTTCTACATTTCATCGTTTATTTGGGCCAAATCGACTTCAAATCGCTTGAAACCCAAAAATATCCATTTTTCTATCCCACCAATCACTATACGCGACTATTTTTTTCCGCTCTATCGAATGGAAAAGGTTTTAGGGCCGTAGAGCCAATAGGAAAAAAATAATTTTCTAAAATTTTCAGATATTGCAAAAATCATAGCGCCAATCGAAAGAGCAGCGCAAAATACCCCTATATATGAATTTTGGCTAAATTTGGAGAAAAAAATTTTTCTTCGTTCATTGGGATATAATGCGTTGAAAATCGCTCAAAAATACCAAATTTCAATTTTCTCAGCCTACTAGTCACAATACCCGACTATATCATCCTGTTCTAGTGGATGGAATATCCTTTGGGTTCGAAGGACGTAGCGGAGATGAGCAATTTTGAAAAATGTTCTACATTTCATCATTATTTGGGCCAAATCGACTTCAAATCGCTTGAAACCCCCAAAATATCCATTTTTTAATCCCACCAATCACTATACGCGACTATTTTTTTCCGCTCTATCGAATGGAAAAGGTTTTAGGGCCGTAGAGCCAATAGGAAAAAAATAATTTTCAAAAATTTTCAGATATTGCAAAAATCATAGCGCCAATCGAAAGAGCAGCGCAAAATACCCCTATATATGAATTTTGGCTAAATTTGGAGAAAAAATTTTTCTTCGTTTATTGGGATATAATGCGTTGAAAATCGCTCAAAAATACCAAATTTCAATTTTCTCAGCCTACTAGTCACAATACCCGACTATATCATCCTGTTCTAGTGGATGGAATATCCTTTGGGTTCGAAGGACGTAGCGGAGATGAGCAATTTTGAAAAATGTTCTACATTTCATCGTTTATTTGGGCCAAATCGACTTCAAATCGCTTGAAACCCCCAAAATATCCATTTTTTAATCCCACCAATCACTATACGCGACTATTTTTTTCCGCTCTATCGAATGGAAAAGGTTTTAGGGCCGTAGAGCCAATAGGAAAAAAATAATTTTCAAAAATTTTCAGATATTGCAAAAATCATAGCGCCAATCGAAAGAGCAGCGCAAAATACCCCTATATATGAATTGCTAAATTTGGAGAAAAAAATTTTTCTTCGTTTATTGGGATATAATGCGTTGAAAATCGCTCAAAAATACCAAATTTCAATTTTCTCAGCCTACTAGTCACAATACCCGACTATATCATCCTGTTCTAGTGGATGGAATATCCTTTGGGTTCGAAGGACGTAGCGGAGATGAGCAATTTTGAAAAATGTTCTACATTTCATCGTTTATTTGGGCCAAATCGACTTCAAATCGCTTGAAACCCCCAAAATATCCATTTTTTAATCCCACCAATCACTATACGCGACTATTTTTTTCCGCTCTATCGAATGGAAAAGGTTTTAGGGCCGTAGAGCCAATAGGAAAAAATAATTTTCAAAAATTTTCAGATATTGCAAAAATCATAGCGCCAATCGAAAGAGCAGCGCAAAATACCCCTATATATGAATTTTGGCTAAATTTGGAGAAAAAAATTTTTCTTCGTTCATTGGGATATAATGCGTTGAAAATCGCTCAAAAATACCAAATTTCAATTTTCTCAGCCTACTAGTCACAATACCCGACTATATCATCCTGTTCTAGTGGATGGAATATCCTTTGGGTTCGAAGGACGTAGCGGAGATGAGCAATTTTGAAAAATGTTCTACATTTCATCGTTTATTTGGGCCAAATCGACTTCAAATCGCTTGAAACCCCCAAAATATCCATTTTTTAATCCCACCAATCACTATACGCGACTATTTTTTTCCGCTCTATCGAATGGAAAAGGTTTTAGGGCCGTAGAGCCAATAGGAAAAAAATAATTTTCTAAAATTTTCAGATATTGCAAAAATCATAGCGCCAATCGAAAGAGCAGCGCATAATACCCCTATATATGAATTTTGGCTAAATTTGGAGAAAAAAATTTTTCTTCGTTTATTGGGATATAATGCGTTGAAAATCGCTCAAAAATACCAAATTTCAATTTTCTCAGCCTACTAGTCACAATACCCGACTATATCATCCTGTTCTAGTGGATGGAATATCCTTTGGGGTCGAAGGACGTAGCGGAGATGAGCAATTTTGAAAAATGTTCTACATTTCATCGTTTATTTGGGCCAAATCGACTTCAAATCGCTTGAAACCCCCAAAATATCCATTTTTTAATCCCACCAATCACTATACGCGACTATTTTTTTCCGCTCTATCGAATGGAAAAGGTTTTAGGGCCGTAGAGCCAATAGGAAAAAAATAATTTTCAAAAATTTTCAGATATTGCAAAAATCATAGCGCCAATCGAAAGAGCAGCGCAAAATACCCCTATATATGAATTTTGGCTAAATTTGGAGAAAAAAATTTTTCTTCGTTTATTGGGATATAATGCGTTGAAAATCGCTCAAAAATACCAAATTTCAATTTTCTCAGCCTACTAGTCACAATACCCGACTATATCATCCTGTTCTAGTGGATGGAATATCCTTTGGGGTCGAAGGACCTAGCGGAGATGAGAAATTTTGAAAAATGTTCTACATTTCATCGTTTATTTGGGCCAAATCGACTTCAAATCGCTTGAAACCCCAAAATATCCATTTTTTAATCCCACCAAATACTATACGCGAATATTTTTTTCCGCTCTATCGAATGGAAAAGGTTTTAGGACCGTAGAGCCAATAGGAAAAAAATAATTTTCAAAAATTTTCAGATATTGCAAAAATCATAGCGCCAATCGAAAGAGCAGCGCAAAATACCCCTATATATGAATTTTGGCTAAATTTGGAGAAAAAAATTTTTCTTCGTTTATTGGGATATAATGCGTTGAAAATCGCTCAAAAATACCAAATTTCAATTTTCTCAGCCTACTAGTCACAATACCCGACTATATCATCCTGTTCTAGTGGATGGAATATCCTTTGGGGTCGAAGGACCTAGCGGAGATGAGCAATTTTGAAAAATGTTCTACATTTCATCGTTTATTTGGGCCAAATCGACTTCAAATCGCTTGAAACCCCAAAATATCCATTTTTTAATCCCACCAATCACTATACGCGACTATTTTTTCCGCTCTATCGAATGGAAAAGGTTTTAGGGCCGTAGAGCCAATAGGAAAAAAATAATTTTCAAAAATTTTCAGATATTGCAAAAATCATAGCGCCAATCGAAAGAGCAGCGCAAAATACCCCTATATATGAATTTTGGCTAAATTTGGAGAAAAAATTTTTCTTCGTTTATTGGGATATAATGCGTTGAAAATCGCTCAAAAATACCAAATTTCAATTTTCTCAGCCTACTAGTCACAATACCCGACTATATCATCCTGTTCTAGTGGATGGAATATCCTTTGGGGTCGAAGGACCTAGCGGAGATGAGCAATTTTGAAAAATGTTCTACATTTCATCGTTTATTTGGGCCAAATCGACTTCAAATCGCTTGAAACCCCTAAATATCCATTTTTTAATCCCACCAATCACTATACGCGACTATTTTTTTCCGCTCTATCGAATGGAAAAGGTTTTAGGGCCGTAGAGCCAATAGGAAAAAAATAATTTTCGAAAATTTTCAGATATTGCAAAAATCATAGCGCCAATCGAAAGAGCAGCGCAAAATACCCCTATATATGAATTTTGGCTAAATTTGGAGAAAAAAATTTTTCTTCGTTTATTGGGATATAATGCGTTGAAAATCGCTCAAAAATACCAAATTTCAATTTTCTCAGCCTACTAGTCACAATACCCGACTATATCATCCTGTTCTAGTGGATGGAATATCCTTTGGGGTCGAAGGACCTAGCGGAGATGAGCAATTTTGAAAAATGTTCTACATTTCATCGTTTATTTGGGCCAAATCGACTTCAAATCGCTTGAAACCCCAAAATATCCATTTTTTAATCCCACCAATCACTATACGCGACTATTTTTTTCCGCTCTATCGAATGGAAAAGGTTTTAGGGCCGTAGAGCCAATAGGAAAAAATAATTTTCAAAAATTTTCAGATATTGCAAAAATCATAGCGCCAATCGAAAGAGCAGCGCAAAATACCCCTATATATGAATTTTGGCTAAATTTGGAGAAAAAATTTTTCTTCGTTTATTGGGATATAATGCGTTGAAAATCGCTCAAAAATACCAAATTTCAATTTTCTCAGCCTACTAGTCACAATACCCGACTATATCATCCTGTTCTAGTGGATGGAATATCCTTTGGGGTCGAAGGACCTAGCGGAGATGAGCAATTTTGAAAAATGTTCTACATTTCATCGTTTATTTGGGCCAAATCGACTTCAAATCGCTTGAAACCCCCAAAATATCCATTTTTTAATCCCACCAATCACTATACGCGACTATTTTTTTCCGCTCTATCGAATGGAAAAGGTTTTAGGGCCGTAGAGCCAATAGGAAAAAAATAATTTTCAAAAATTTTCAGATATTGCAAAAATCATAGCGCCAATCGAAAGAGCAGCGCAAAATACCCCTATATATGAATTTTGGCTAAATTTGGAGAAAAAATTTTTCTTCGTTTATTGGGATATAATGCGTTGAAAATCGCTCAAAAATACCAAATTTCAATTTTCTCAGCCTACTAGTCACAATACCCGACTATATCATCCTGTTCTAGTGGATGGAATATCCTTTGGGGTCGAAGGACCTAGCGGAGATGAGCAATTTTGAAAAATGTTCTACATTTCATCGTTTATTTGGGCCAAATCGACTTCAAATCGCTTGAAACCCCCAAAATATCCATTTTTTAATCCCACCAATCACTATACGCGACTATTTTTTTCCGCTCTATCGAATGGAAAAGGTTTTAGGGCCGTAGAGCCAATAGGAAAAAATAATTTTCAAAAATTTTCAGATATTGCAAAAATCATAGCGCCAATCGAAAGAGCAGCGCAAAATACCCCTATATATGAATTTTGGCTAAATTTGGAGAAAAAAATTTTTCTTCGTTTATTGGGATATAATGCGTTGAAAATCGCTCAAAAATACCAAATTTCCATTTTCTCAGCCTACTAGACACAATACCCGACTATATCATCCTGTTCTAGTGGATGGAATATCCTTTGGGGTCGAAGGACCTAGCAGAGATGAGCAATTTTGAAAAATGTTCTACATTTCATCGTTTATTTGGGCCAAATCGACTTCAAATCGCTTGAAACCCCCAAAATATCCATTTTTTAATCCCACCAATCACTATACGCGACTATTTTTTTCCGCTCTATCGAATGGAAAAGGTTTTAGGGCCGTAGAGCCAATAGGAAAAAATTAATTTTCAAAAATTTTCAGATATTGCAAAAATCATAGCGCCAATCGAAAGAGCAGCGCAAAATACCCCTATATATGAATTTTGGCTAAATTTGGAGAAAAAAATTTTTCTTCGTTTATTGGGATATAATGCGTTGAAAATCGCTCAAAAATACCAAATTTCAATTTTCTCAGCCTACTAGTCACAATACCCGACTATATCATCCTGTTCTAGTGGATGGAATATCCTTTGGGGTCGAAGGACCTAGCGGAGATGAGCAATTTTGAAAAATGTTCTACATTTCATCGTTTATTTGGGCCAAATCGACTTCAAATCGCTTGAAACCCCCAAAATATCCATTTTTTAATCCCACCAATCACTATACGCGACTATTTTTTTCCGCTCTATCGAATGGAAAAGGTTTTAGGGCCGTAGAGCCAATAGGAAAAAATAATTTTCAAAAATTTTCAGATATTGCAAAAATCATAGCGCCAATCGAAAGAGCAGCGCAAAATACCCCTATATATGAATTTTGGCTAAATTTGGAGAAAAAAATTTTTCTTCGTTTATTGGGATATAATGCGTTGAAAATCGCTCAAAAATACCAAATTTCAATTTTCTCAGCCTACTAGTCACAATACCCGACTATATCATCCTGTTCTAGTGGATGGAATATCCTTTGGGGTCGAAGGACCTAGCGGAGATGAGCAATTTTGAAAAATGTTCTACATTTCATCGTTTATTTGGGCCAAATCGACTTCAAATCGCTTGAAACCCCAAAATATCCATTTTTTAATCCCACCAATCACTATACGCGACTATTTTTTTCCGCTCTATCGAATGGAAAAGGTTTTAGGGCCGTAGAGCCAATAGGAAAAAATAATTTTCAAAAATTTTCAGATATTGCAAAAATCATAGCGCCAATCGAAAGAGCAGCGCAAAATACCCCTATATATGAATTTTGGCTAAATTTGGAGAAAAAATTTTTCTTCGTTTATTGGGATATAATGCGTTGAAAATCGCTCAAAAATACCAAATTTCCATTTTCTCAGCCTACTAGACACAATACCCGACTATATCATCCTGTTCTAGTGGATGGAATATCCTTTGGGGTCGAAGGACCTAGCAGAGATGAGCAATTTTGAAAAATGTTCTACATTTCATCGTTTATTTGGGCCAAATCGACTTCAAATCGCTTGAAACCCCAAAATATCCATTTTTTAATCCCACCAATCACTATACGCGACTATTTTTTTCCGCTCTATAGAATGGAAAAGGTTTTAGGGCCGTAGAGCCAATAGGAAAAAATAATTTTCAAAATTTTCAGATATTGCAAAAATCATAGCGCCAATCGAAAGAGCAGCGCAAAATACCCCTATATATGAATTTTGGCTAAATTTGGAGAAAAAATTTTTCTTCGTTTATTGGGATATAATGCGTTGAAAATCGCTCAAAAATACCAAATTTCAATTTTCTCAGCCTACTAGTCACAATACCCGACTATATCATCCTGTTCTAGTGGATGGAATATCCTTTGGGGTCGAAGGACCTAGCGGAGATGAGCAATTTTGAAAAATGTTCTACATTTCATCGTTTATTTGGGCCAAATCGACTTCAAATCGCTTGAAACCCCAAAATATCCATTTTTTAATCCCACCAATCACTATACGCGACTATTTTTTTCCGCTCTATCGAATGGAAAAGGTTTTAGGGCCGTAGAGCCAATAGGAAAAAAATAATTTTCAAAAATTTTCAGATATTGCAAAAATCATAGCGCCAATCGAAAGAGCAGCGCAAAATACCCCTATATATGAATTTTGGCTAAATTTGGAGAAAAAAATTTTTCTTCGTTTATTGGGATATAATGCGTTGAAAATCGCTCAAAAATACCAAATTTCAATTTTCTCAGCCTACTAGTCACAATACCCGACTATATCATCCTGTTCTAGTGGATGGAATATCCTTTGGGGTCGAAGGACCTAGCGGAGATGAGCAATTTTGAAAAATGTTCTACATTTCATCGTTTATTTGGGCCAAATCGACTTCAAATCGCTTGAAACCCCAAAATATCCATTTTTTAATCCCACCAATCACTATACGCGACTATTTTTTTCCGCTCTATCGAATGGAAAAGGTTTTAGGGCCGTAGAGCCAATAGGAAAAAATAATTTTCAAAAATTTTCAGATATTGCAAAAATCATAGCGCCAATCGAAAGAGCAGCGCAAAATACCCCTATATATGAATTTTGGCTAAATTTGGAGAAAAAAATTTTTCTTCGTTTATTGGGATATAATGCGTTGAAAATCGCTCAAAATACCAAATTTCAATTTTCTCAGCCTACTAGTCACAATACCCGACTATATCATCCTGTTCTAGTGGATGGAATATCCTTTGGGGTCGAAGGACCTAGCGGAGATGAGCAATTTTGAAAAATGTTCTACATTTCATCGTTTATTTGGGCCAAATCGACTTCAAATCGCTTGAAACCCCCAAAATATCCATTTTTTAATCCCACCAATCACTATACGCGACTATTTTTTTCCGCTCTATCGAATGGAAAAGGTTTTAGGGCCGTAGAGCCAATAGGAAAAAAATAATTTTCAAAAATTTTCAGATATTGCAAAAATCATAGCGCCAATCGAAAGAGCAGCGCAAAATACCCCTATATATGAATTTTGGCTAAATTTGGAGAAAAAATTTTTCTTCGTTTATTGGGATATAATGCGTTGAAAATCGCTCAAAAATACCAAATTTCAATTTTCTCAGCCTACTAGTCACAATACCCGACTATATCATCCTGTTCTAGTGGATGGAATATCCTTTGGGGTCGAAGGACCTAGCGGAGATGAGCAATTTTGAAAAATGTTCTACATTTCATCGTTTATTTGGGCCAAATCGACTTCAAATCGCTTGAAACCCCAAAATATCCATTTTTTAATCCCACCAATCACTATACGCGACTATTTTTTTCCGCTCTATCGAATGGAAAAGGTTTTAGGGCCGTAGAGCCAATAGGAAAAAAATAATTTTCAAAAATTTTCAGATATTGCAAAAATCATAGCGCCAATCGAAAGAGCAGCGCAAAATACCCCTATATATGAATTTTGGCTAAATTTGGAGAAAAAAATTTTTCTTCGTTTATTGGGATATAATGCGTTGAAAATCGCTCAAAAATACCAAATTTCAATTTTCTCAGCCTACTAGTCACAATACCCGACTATATCATCCTGTTCTAGTGGATGGAATATCCTTTGGGGTCGAAGGACCTAGCGGAGATGAGCAATTTTGAAAAATGTTCTACATTTCATCGTTTATTTGGGCCAAATCGACTTCAAATCGCTTGAAACCCCCAAAATATCCATTTTTTAATCCCACCAATCACTATACGCGACTATTTTTTTCCGCTCTATCGAATGGAAAAGGTTTTAGGGCCGTAGAGCCAATAGGAAAAAAATAATTTTCAAAAATTTTCAGATATTGCAAAAATCATAGCGCCAATCGAAAGAGCAGCGCAAAATACCCCTATATATGAATTTTGGCTAAATTTGAAGAAAAAAATTTGTCTTCGTTTATTGGGATATAATGCGTTGAAAATCGCTCAAAAATACCAAATTTCAATTTTCTCAGCCTACTAGTCACAATACCCGACTATATCATCCTGTTCTAGTGGATGGAATATCCTTTGGGGTCGAAGGACCTAGCGGAGATGAGCAATTTTGAAAAATGTTCTACATTTCATCGTTTATTTGGGCCAAATCGACTTCAAATCGCTTGAAACCCCCAAAATATCCATTTTTTAATCCCACCAATCACTATACGCGACTATTTTTTCCGCTCTATCGAATGGAAAAGGTTTTAGGGCCGTAGAGCCAATAGGAAAAAATAATTTTCAAAAATTTTCAGATATTGCAAAAATCATAGCGCCAATCGAAAGAGCAGCGCAAAATACCCCTATATATGAATTTTGGCTAAATTTGGAGAAAAAAATTTTTCTTCATTTATTGGGATATAATGCGTTGAAAATCGCTCAAAAATACCAAATTTCAATTTTCTCAGCCTACTAGTCACAATACCCGACTATATCATCCTGTTCTAGTGGATGGAATATCCTTTGGGGTCGAAGGACCTAGCAGAGATGAGCAATTTTGAAAAATGTTCTACATTTCATCGTTTATTTGGGCCAAATCGACTTCAAATCGCTTGAAACCCCAAAATATCCATTTTTAATCCCACCAATCACTATACGCGACTATTTTTTCCGCTCTATCGAATGGAAAAGGTTTTAGGGCCGTAGAGCCAATAGGAAAAAAATAATTTTCAAAAATTTTCAGATATTGCAAAAATCATAGCGCCAATCGAAAGAGCAGCGCAAAATACCCCTATATATGAATTTTGGCTAAATTTGGAGAAAAAATTTTTCTTCGTTTATTGGGATATAATGCGTTGAAAATCGCTCAAAAATACCAAATTTCAATTTTCTCAGCCTACTAGTCACAATACCCGACTATATCATCCTGTTCTAGTGGATGGAATATCCTTTGGGGTCGAAGGACCTAGCGGAGATGAGCAATTTTGAAAAATGTTCTACATTTCATCGTTTATTTGGGCCAAATCGACTTCAAATCGCTTGAAACCCCAAAATATCCATTTTTTAATCCCACCAATCACTATACGCGACTATTTTTTTCCGCTCTATCGAATGGAAAAGGTTTTAGGGCCGTAGAGCCAATAGGAAAAAATAATCTTCATAAATTTTGAGATATTGCAAAAATCATAGCTCCAATCGAAAGAGCAGCGCAAAATACCCCTATATATGAATTTTGGCTAAATTTGGAGTAAAAATTTTTCTTCGTTTATTGGGATATAATGCGTTGAAAATCGCTCAAAAATACCAAATTTCAATTTTCTCAGCCTACTAGACACAATACCCGACTATATCATCCTGTTCTAGTGGATGGAATATCCTTTGGGGTCGAAGGACCTAGCGGAGATGAGCAATTTTGAAAAATGTTCTACATTTCATCGTTTATTTGGGCCAAATCGACTTCAAATCGCTTGAAACCCCCAAAATATCCATTTTTTAATCCCACCAATCACTATACGCGACTATTTTTTTCCGCTCTATCGAATGGAAAAGGGTTTAGGGCCGTAGAGCCAATAGGAATAAAATAATTTTCAAAAATTTTCAGATATTGCAAAAATCATAGCGCCAATCGAAAGAGCAGCGCAAAATACCCCTATATATGAATTTTGGCTAAATTTGGAGAAAAAATTTTTCTTCGTTTATTGGGATATAATGCGTTGAAAATCGCTCAAAAATACCAAATTTCAATTTTCTCAGCCTACTAGTCACAATACCCGACTATATCATCCTGTTCTAGTGGATGGAATATCCTTTGGGTTCGAAGGACGTAGCGGAGATGAGCAATTTTGAAAAATGTTCTACATTTCATCGTTTATTTGGGCCAAATCGACTTCAAATCGCTTGAAACCCCCAAAATATCCATTTTTTAATCCCACCAATCACTATACGCGACTATTTTTTCCGCTCTATCGAATGGAAAAGGTTTTAGGGCCGTAGAGCCAATAGGAAAAAAATAATTTTCAAAAATTTTCAGATATTGCAAAAATCATAGCGCCAATCGAAAGAGCAGCGCAAAATACCCCTATATATGAATTTTGGCTAAATTTGGAGAAAAAAATTTTTCTTCGTTTATTGGGATATAATGCGTTGAAAATCGCTCAAAAATACCAAATTTCAATTTTCTCAGCCTACTAGTCACAATACCCGACTATATCATCCTGTTCTAGTGGATGGAATATCCTTTGGGGTCGAAGGACCTAGCGGAGATGAGCAATTTTGAAAAATGTTCTACATTTCATCGTTTATTTGGGCCAAATCGACTTCAAATCGCTTGAAACCCCAAAATATCCATTTTTTAATCCCACCAATCACTATACGCGACTATTTTTTTCCGCTCTATCGAATGGAAAAGGTTTTAGGGCCGTAGAGCCAATAGGAAAAAAATAATTTTCAAAAATTTTCAGATATTGCAAAAATCATAGCGCCAATCGAATTGCAGCGCAAAATACCCCTATATATGAATTTTGGCTAAATTTGGAGAAAAAAATTTTTCTTCGTTTATTGGGATATAATGCGTTGAAAATCGCTCAAAAATACCAAATTTCAATTTTCTCAGCCTACTAGTCACAATACCCGACTATATCATCCTGTTCTAGTGGATGGAATATCCTTTGGGGTCGAAGGACCTAGCGGAGATGAGCAATTTTGAAAAATGTTCTACATTTCATCGTTTATTTGGGCCAAATCGACTTCAAATCGCTTGAAACCCCAAAATATCCATTTTTTAATCCCACCAATCACTATACGCGACTATTTTTTTCCGCTCTATCGAACGGAAAAGGTTTTAGGGCCGTAGAGCCAATAGGAAAAAAATAATTTTCAAAAATTTTCAGATATTGCAAAAATCATAGCGCCAATCGAAAGAGCAGCGCAAAATACCCCTATATATGAATTTTGGCTAAATTTGGAGAAAAAAATTTTTCTTCGTTTATTGGGATATAATGCGTTGAAAATCGCTCAAAAATACCAAATTTCAATTTTCTCAGCCTACTAGTCACAATACCCGACTATATCATCCTGTTCTAGTGGATGGAATATCCTTTGGGGTCGAAGGACCTAGCGGAGATGAGCAATTTTGAAAAATGTTCTACATTTCATCGTTTATTTGGGCCAAATCGACTTCAAATCGCTTGAAACCCCCAAAATATCCATTTTTTAATCCCACCAATCACTATACGCGACTATTTTTTTCCGCTCTATCGAATGGAAAAGGTTTTAGGGCCGTAGAGCCAATAGGAAAAAATAATTTTCAAAAATTTTCAGATATTGCAAAAATCATAGCGCCAATCGAAAGAGCAGCGCAAAATACCCCTATATATGAATTTTGGCTAAATTTGGAGAAAAAAATTTTTCTTCGTTTATTGGGATATAATGCGTTGAAAATCGCTCAAAAATACCAAATTTCCATTTTCTCAGCCTACTAGACACAATACCCGACTATATCATCCTGTTCTAGTGGATGGAATATCCTTTGGGGTCGAAGGACCTAGCAGAGATGAGCAATTTTGAAAAATGTTCTACATTTCATCGTTTATTTGGGCCAAATCGACTTCAAATCGCTTGAAACCCCCAAAATATCCATTTTTTAATCCCACCAATCACTATACGCGACTATTTTTTTCCGCTCTATCGAATGGAAAAGGTTTTAGGGCCGTAGAGCCAATAGGAAAAAAATAATTTTCAAAAATTTTCAGATATTGCAAAAATCATAGCGCCAATCGAAAGAGCAGCGCAAAATACCCCTATATATGAATTTTGGCTAAATTTGGAGAAAAAAATTTTTCTTCGTTTATTGGGATATAATGCGTTGAAAATCGCTCAAAAATACCAAATTTCAATTTTCTCAGCCTACTAGTCACAATACCCGACTATATCATCCTGTTCTAGTGGATGGAATATCCTTTGGGGTCGAAGGACCTAGCGGAGATGAGCAATTTTGAAAAATGTTCTACATTTCATCGTTTATTTGGGCCAAATCGACTTCAAATCGCTTGAAACCCCCAAAATATCCATTTTTTAATCCCACCAATCACTATACGCGACTATTTTTTTCCGCTCTATCGAATGGAAAAGGTTTTAGGGCCGTAGAGCCAATAGGAAAAAAATAATTTTCAAAAATTTTCAGATATTGCAAAAATCATAGCGCCAATCGAAAGAGCAGCGCAAAATACCCCTATATATGAATTTTGGCTAAATTTGGAGAAAAAAATTTTTCTTCGTTTATTGGGATATAATGCGTTGAAAATCGCTCAAAAATACCAAATTTCAATTTTCTCAGCCTACTAGTCACAATACCCGACTATATCATCCTGTTCTAGTGGATGGAATATCCTTTGGGGTCGAAGGACCTAGCGGAGATGAGCAATTTTGAAAAATGTTCTACATTTCATCGTTTATTTGGGCCAAATCGACTTCAAATCGCTTGAAACCCCCAAAATATCCATTTTTTAATCCCACCAATCACTATACGCGACTATTTTTTTCCGCTCTATCGAATGGAAAAGGTTTTAGGGCCGTAGAGCCAATAGGAAAAAAATAATTTTCAAAAATTTTCAGATATTGCAAAAATCATAGCGCCAATCGAAAGAGCAGCGCAAAATACCCCTATATATGAATTTTGGCTAAATTTGGAGAAAAAATTTTTCTTCGTTTATTGGGATATAATGCGACTATATGATCCTGTTCTAGTGGATGGAATATCCTCTGGGGCCGAAGGACCTCGCGGAGATGAGCAATTTTGAAAAATATTGTACATTTCATCGTTTATTTGGGCCAGATGGACTTCAGATTGCTTGAAACCCCAAAATATCCATTTTTAATCCCACCAATCACTATACGCGACTATTTTTTTCCGCTCTATCGAATGGAAAAGGTTTTAGGGCCGTAGAGCCAATAGGAAAAAAATAATTTTCAAAAATTTTCAGATATTGCAAAAATCATAGCGCCAATCGAAAGAGCAGCGCAAAATACCCCTATATATGAATTTTGGCTAAATTTGGAGAAAAAATTTTTCTTCGTTTATTGGGATATAATGCGTTGAAAATCGCTCAAAAATACCAAATTTCCATTTTCTCAGCCTACTAGACACAATACCCGACTATATCATCCTGTTCTAGTGGATGGAATATCCTTTGGGGTCGAAGGACCTAGCAGAGATGAGCAATTTTGAAAAATGTTCTACATTTCATCGTTTATTTGGGCCAAATCGACTTCAAATCGCTTGAAACCCCCAAAATATCCATTTTTTAATCCCACCAATCACTATACGCGACTATTTTTTTCCGCTCTATCGAATGGAAAAGGTTTTAGGGCCGTAGAGCCAATAGGAAAAAAATAATTTTCAAAAATTTTCAGATATTGCAAAAATCATAGCGCCAATCGAAAGAGCAGCGCAAAATACCCCTATATATGAATTTTGGCTAAATTTGGAGAAAAAAATTTTTCTTCGTTTATTGGGATATAATGCGTTGAAAATCGCTCAAAAATACCAAATTTCAATTTTCTCAGCCTACTAGTCACAATACCCGACTATATCATCCTGTTCTAGTAAATGTTCTACATTTCATCGTTTATTTGGGCCAAATCGACTTCAAATCGCTTGAAACCCCCAAAATATCCATTTTTTAATCCCACCAATCACTATACGCGACTATTTTTTTCCGCTCTATCGAATGGAAAAGGTTTTAGGGCCGTAGAGCCAATAGGGAAAAAATAATTTTCAAAAATTTTCAGATATTGCAAAAATCATAGCGCCAATCGAAAGAGCAGCGCAAAATACCCCTATATATGAATTTTGGCTAAATTTGGAGAAAAAAATTTTTCTTCGTTTATTGGGATATAATGCGTTGAAAATCGCTCAAAAATACCAAATTTCAATTTTCTCAGCCTACTAGTCACAATACCCGACTATATCATCCTGTTCTAGTGGATGGAATATCCTTTGGGGTCGAAGGACCTAGCGGAGATGAGCAATTTTGAAAAATGTTCTACATTTCATCGTTTATTTGGGCCAAATCGACTTCAAATCGCTTGAAAACCCAAAATATCCATTTTTTAATCCCACCAATCACTATACGCGACTATTTGTTTCCGCTCTATCGAATGGAAAAGGTTTTAGGGCCGTAGAGCCAATAGGAAAAAAATAATTTTCAAAAATTTTCAGATATTGCAAAAATCATAGCGCCAATCGAAAGAGCAGCGCAAAATACCCCTATATATGAATTTTGGCTAAATTTGGAGAACAAAATTTTTCTTCGTTTATTGGGATATAATGCGTTGAAAATCGCTCAAAAATACCAAATTTCAATTTTCTCAGCCTACTAGTCACAATACCCGACTATATCATCCTGTTCTAGTGGATGGAATATCCTTTGGGGTCGAAGGACCTAGCGGAGATGAGCAATTTTGAAAAATGTTCTACATTTCATCGTTTATTTGGGCCAAATCGACTTCAAATCGATTGAAACCCCAAAATATCCATTTTTAATCCCACCAATCACTATACGCGACTATTTTTTCCGCTCTATCGAATGGAAAAGGTTTTAGGGCCGTAGAGCCAATAGGAAAAAATAATTTTCAAAAATTTTCAGATATTGCAAAAATCATAGCGCCAATCGAAAGAGCAGCGCAAAATACCCCCTATATATGAATTTTGGCTAAATTTGGAGAAAAAAATTTTTCTTCGTTTATTGGGATATAATGCGTTGAAAATCGCTCAAAAATACCAAATTTCAATTTTCTCAGCCTACTAGTCACAATACCCGACTATATCATCCTGTTCTAGTGGATGGAATATCCTTTGGGGTCGAAGGACCTAGCGGAGATGAGCAATTTTGAAAAATGTTCTACATTTCATCGTTTATTTGGGCCAAATCGACTTCAAATCGCTTGAAACCCCAAAATATCCATTTTTAATCCCACCAATCACTATACGCGACTATTTTTTTCCGCTCTATCGAATGGAAAAGGTTTTAGGGCCGTAGAGCCAATAGGAAAAAATAATTTTCAAAAATTTTCAGATATTGCAAAAATCATAGCGCCAATCGAAAGAGCAGCGCAAAATACCCTATATATGAATTTTGGCTAAATTTGGAGAAAAAAATTTTTCTTCGTTTATTGGGATATAATGCGTTGAAAATCGCTCAAAAATACCAAATTTCAATTTTCTCAGCCTACTAGTCACAATACCCGACTATATCATCCTGTTCTAGTGGATGGAATATCCTTTGGGGTCGAAGGACCTAGCGGAGATGAGCAATTTTGAAAAATGTTCTACATTTCATCGTTTATTTGGGCCAAATCGACTTCAAATCGCTTGAAACCCCAAAATATCCATTTTTTAATCCCACCAATCACTATACGCGACTATTTTTTTCCGCTCTATCGAATGGAAAAGGTTTTAGGGCCGTAGAGCCAATAGGAAAAAAATAATTTTCAAAAATTTTCAGATATTGCAAAAATCATAGCGCCAATCGAAAGAGCAGCGCAAAATACCCCTATATATGAATTTTGGCTAAATTTGGAGAAAAAAATTTTTCTTCGTTTATTGGGATATAATGCGTTGAAAATCGCTCAAAAATACCAAATTTCAATTTTCTCAGCCTACTAGTCACAATACCCGACTATATCATCCTGTTCTAGTGGATGGAATATCCTTTGGGGTCGAAGGACCTAGCGGAGATGAGCAATTTTGAAAAATGTTCTACATTTCATCGTTTATTTGGGCCAAATCGACTTCAAATCGCTTGAAACCCCAAAATATCCATTTTTTAATCCCCGCAATCACTATACGCGACTATTTTTTCCGCTCTATCGAATGGAAAAGGTTTTAGGGCCGTAGAGCCAATAGGAAAAAATAATTTTCAAAAATTTTCAGATATTGCAAAAATCATAGCGCCAATCGAAAGAGCAGCGCAAAATACCCCTATATATGAATTTTGGCTAAATTTGGAGAAAAAATTTTTCTTCGTTTATTGGGATATAATGCGTTGAAAATCGCTCAAAAATACCAAATTTCAATTTTCTCAGCCTACTAACAATACCCGACTATATCATCCTGTTCTAGTGGATGGAATATCCTTTGGGGTCGAAGGACCTAGCGGAGATGAGCAATTTTGAAAAATGTTCTACATTTCATCGTTTATTTGGGCCAAATCGACTTCAAATCGCTTGAAACCCCAAAATATCCATTTTTAATCCCACCAATCACTATACGCGACTATTTTTTTCCGCTCTATCGAATGGAAAAGGTTTTAGGGCCGTAGAGCCAATAGGAAAAAAATAATTTTCAAAAATTTTCAGATATTGCAAAAATCATAGCGCCAATCGAAAGAGCAGCGCAAAATACCCCTATATATGAATTTTGGCTAAATTTGGAGAAAAAAATTTTTCTTCGTTTATTGGGATATAATGCGTTGAAAATCGCTCAAAAATACCAAATTTCCATTTTCTCAGCCTACTAGACACAATACCCGACTATATCATCCTGTTCTAGTGGATGGAATATCCTTTGGGGTCGAAGGACCTAGCGGAGATGAGCAATTTTGAAAAATGTTCTACATTTCATCGTTTATTTGGGCCAAATCGACTTCAAATCGCTTGAAACCCCCAAAATATCCATTTTTTAATCCCACCAATCACTATACGCGACTATTTTTTTCCGCTCTATCGAATGGAAAAGGTTTTAGGGCCGTAGAGCCAATAGGAAAAAATAATTTTCAAAAATTTTCAGATATTGCAAAAATCATAGCGCCAATCGAAAGAGCAGCGCAAAATACCCCTATATATGAATTTTGGCTAAATTTGGAGAAAAAATTTTTCTTCGTTTATTGGGATATAATGCGTTGAAAATCGCTCAAAAATACCAAATTTCAATTTTCTCAGCCTACTAGTCACAATACCCGACTATATCATCCTGTTCTAGTGGATGGAATATCCTTTGGGGTCGAAGGACCTAGCGGAGATGAGCAATTTTGAAAAATGTTCTACATTTCATCGTTTATTTGGGCCAAATCGACTTCAAATCGCTTGAAACCCCAAAATATCCATTTTTAATCCCACCAATCACTATACGCGACTATTTTTTTCCGCTCTATCGAATGGAAAAGGTTTTAGGGCCGTAGAGCCAATAGGAAAAAAATAATTTTCAAAAATTTTCAGATATTGCAAAAATCATAGCGCCAATCGAAAGAGCAGCGCAAAATACCCCTATATATGAATTTTGGCTAAATTTGGAGAAAAAATTTTTCTTCGTTTATTGGGATATAATGCGTTGAAAATCGCTCAAAAATACCAAATTTCCATTTTCTCAGCCTACTAGACACAATACCCGACTATATCATCCTGTTCTAGTGGATGGAATATCCTTTGGGGTCGAAGGACCTAGCAGAGATGAGCAATTTTGAAAAATGTTCTACATTTCATCGTTTATTTGGGCCAAATCGACTTCAAATCGCTTGAAACCCCAAAATATCCATTTTTTAATCCCACCAATCACTATACGCGACTATTTTTTTCCGCTCTATCGAATGGAAAAGGTTTTAGGGCCGTAGAGCCAATAGGAAAAAAAAATAATTTTCAAAAATTTTCAGATATTGCAAAAATCATAGCGCCAATCGAAAGAGCAGCGCAAAATACCCCTATATATGAATTTTGGCTAAATTTGGAGAAAAAAATTTTTCTTCGTTTATTGGGATATAATGCGTTGAAAATCGCTCAAAAATACCAAATTTCAATTTTCTCAGCCTACTAGTCACAATACCCGACTATATCATCCTGTTCTAGTGGATGGAATATCCTTTGGGGTCGAAGGACCTAGCGGAGATGAGCAATTTTGAAAAATGTTCTACATTTCATCGTTTATTTGGGCCAAATCGACTTCAAATCGCTTGAAACCCCCAAAATATCCATTTTTTAATCCCACCAATCACTATACGCGACTATTTTTTTCCGCTCTATCGAATGGAAAAGGTTTTAGGGCCGTAGAGCCAATAGGAAAAAAATATTTTTCAAAAATTTTCAGATATTGCAAAAATCATAGCGCCAATCGAAAGAGCAGCGCAAAATACCCCTATATATGAATTTTGGCTAAATTTGGAGAAAAAAATTTTTCTTCGTTTATTGGGATATAATGCGTTGAAAATCGCTCAAAAATACCAAATTTCCATTTTCTCAGCCTACTAGACACAATACCCGACTATATCATCCTGTTCTAGTGGATGGAATATCCTTTGGGGTCGAAGGACCTAGCAGAGATGAGCAATTTTGAAAAATGTTCTACATTTCATCGTTTATTTGGGCCAAATCGACTTCAAATCGCTTGAAAACCCAAAATATCCATTTTTTAATCCCACCAATCACTATACGCGACTATTTTTTTCCGCTCTATCGAATGGAAAAGGTTTTAGGGCCGTAGAGCCAATAGAAAAAAAATAATTTTCAAAAATTTTCAGATATTGCAAAAATCATAGCGCCAATCGAAAGAGCAGCGCAAAATACCCCTATATATGAATTTTGGCTAAATTTGGAGAAAAAAATTTTTCTTCGTTTATTGGGATATAATGCGTTGAAAATCGCTCAAAAATACCAAATTTCAATTTTCTCAGCCTACTAGTCACAATACCCGACTATATCATCCTGTTCTAGTGGATGGAATATCCTTTGGGGTCGAAGGACCTAGCGGAGATGAGCAATTTTGAAAAATGTTCTACATTTCATCGTTTATTTGGGCCAAATCGACTTCAAATCGCTTGAAACCCCAAAATATCCATTTTTAATCCCACCAATCACTATACGCGACTATTTTTTTCCGCTCTATCGAATGGAAAAGGTTTTAGGGCCGTAGAGCCAATAGGAAAAAAATAATTTTCAAAAATTTTCAGATATTGCAAAAATCATAGCGCCAATCGAAAGAGCAGCGCAAAATACCCCTATATATGAATTTTGGCTAAATTTGGAGAAAAAATTTTTCTTCGTTTATTGGGATATAATGCGTTGTAAATCGCTCAAAAATACCAAATTTCAATTTTTCAGCCTACTAGTCACAATACCCGACTATATCATCCTGTTCTAGTGGATGGAATATCCTTTGGGGTCGAAGGACCTAGCGGAGATGAGCAATTTTGAAAAATGTTCTACATTTCATCGTTTATTTGGGCCAAATCGACTTCAAATCGCTTGAAACCCCAAAATATCCATTTTTTAATCCCACCAATCACTATACGCGACTATTTTTTTCCGCTCTATCGAATGGAAAAGGTTTTAGGGCCGTAGAGCCAATAGGAAAAAAATAATTTTCAAAAATTTTCAGATATTGCAAAAATCATAGCGCCAATCGAAAGAGCAGCGCAAAATACCCTATATATGAATTTTGGCTAAATTTGGAGAAAAAAATTTTTCTTCGTTTATTGGGATATAATGCGTTGAAAATCGCTCAAAAATACCAAATTTCAATTTTCTCAGCCTACTAGTCACAATACCCGACTATATCATCCTGTTCTAGTGGATGGAATATCCTTTGGGGTCGAAGGACCTAGCGGAGATGAGCAATTTTTGAAAAATGTTCTACATTTCATCGTTTATTTGGGCCAAATCGACTTCAAATCGCTTGAAACCCCAAAATATCCATTTTTAATCCCACCAATCACTATACGCGACTATTTTTTTCCGCTCTATCGAATGGAAAAGGTTTTAGGGCCGTAGAGCCAATAGGAAAAAATAATTTTCAAAAATTTTCAGATATTGCAAAAATCATAGCGCCAATCGAAAGAGCAGCGCAAAATACCCCTATATATGAATTTTGGCTAAATTTGGAGAAAAAAATTTTTCTTCGTTTATTGGGATATAATGCGTTGAAAATCGCTCAAAAATACCAAATTTCAATTTTCTCAGCCTACTAGTCACAATACCCGACTATATCATCCTGTTCTAGTGGATGGAATATCCTTTGGGGTCGAAGGACCTAGCGGAGATGAGCAATTTTGAAAAATGTTCTACATTTCATCGTTTATTTGGGCCAAATCGACTTCAAATCGCTTGAAACCCCAAAATATCCATTTTTAATCCCACCAATCACTATACGCGACTATTTTTTTCCGCTCTATCGAATGGAAAAGGTTTTAGGGCCGTAGAGCCAATAGGAAAAAATAATTTTCAAAAATTTTCAGATATTGCAAAAATCATAGCGCCAATCGAAAGAGCAGCGCAAAATATCCATATATATGAATTTTGGCTAAATTTGTAGAGAAAAATTTTGCTTCGTTTATTGGGATATAATGCGTTGAAAATCGCTCAAAAATACCAAATTTCAATTTTCTCAGCCTACTAGTCACAATACCCGACTATATCATCCTGTTCTAGTGGATGGAATATCCTTTGGGGTCGAAGGACCTAGCGGAGATGAGCAATTTTGAAAAATGTTCTACATTTCATCGTTTATTTGGGCCAAATCGACTTCAAATCGCTTGAAACCCCAAAATATCCATTTTTTAATCCCACCAATCATTATACGGGACTATTTTTTCCGCTCTATCGAATGGAAAAGGTTTTAGGGCCGTAGAGCCAATAGGAAAAATATAATTTTCAAAAATTTTCAGATATTGCAAAAATCATAGCGCCAATCGAAAGAGCAGCGCAAAATACCCCTATATATGAATTTTGGCTAAATTTGGAGAAAAAAATTTTTCTTCGTTTATTGGGATATAATGCGTTGAAAATCGCTCAAAAATACCAAATTTCAATTTTCTCAGCCTACTAGTCACAATACCCGACTATATCATCCTGTTCTAGTGGATGGAATATCCTTTGGGGTCGAAGGACCTAGCGGAGATGAGCAATTTTGAAAAATGTTCTACATTTCATCGTTTATTTGGGCCAAATCGACTTCAAATCGCTTGAAACCCCCAAAATATCCATTTTTGAATCCCACCAATCACTATACCCGTCTATTTTTTCCCGCTCTATCGAATGGAAAAGGTTTTAGGGCCGTAGAGCCAATAGGAAAAAATAATTTTCAAAAATTTTCAGATATTGCAAAAATCATAGCGCCAATCGAAAGAGCAGCGCAAAATACCCCTATATATGAATTTTGGCTAAATTTGGAGAAAAAAATTTTTCTTCGTTTATTGGGATATAATGCGTTGAAAATCGCTCAAAAATACCAAATTTCAATTTTCTCAGCCTACTAGTCACAATACCCGACTATATCATCCTGTTCTAGTGGATGGAATATCCTTTGGGGTCGAAGGACCTAGCGGAGATGAGCAATTTTGAAAAATGTTCTACATTTCATCGTTTATTTGGGCCAAATCGACTTCAAATCGATTGAAACCCCAAAATATCCATTTTTAATCCCACCAATCACTATACGCGACTATTTTTTTCCGCTCTATCGAATGGAAAAGGTTTTAGGGCCGTAGAGCCAATAGGAAAAAAATAATTTTCAAAAATTTTCAGATATTGCAAAAATCATAGCGCCAATCGAAAGAGCAGCGCAAAATACCCCTATATATGAATTTTGGCTAAATTTGGAGAAAAAATTTTTCTTCGTTTATTGGGATATAATGCGTTGAAAATCGCTCAAAAATACCAAATTTCAATTTTCTCAGCCTACTAGTCACAATACCCGACTATATCATCCTGTTCTAGTGGATGGAATATCCTTTGGGGTCGAAGGACCTAGCGGAGATGAGCAATTTTGAAAAATGTTCTACATTTCATCGTTTATTTGGGCCAAATCGACTTCAAATCGCTTGAAACTCCCAAAATATCCATTTTTTAATCCCACCAATCACTATACGCGACTATTTTTTTCCGCTCTATCGAATGGAAAAGGTTTTAGGGCCGTAGAGCCAATAGGAACAAAATAATTTTCAAAAATTTTCAGATATTGCAAAAATCATAGCGCCAATCGAAAGAGCAGCGCAAAATACCCCTATATATGAATTTTGGCTAAATTTGGAGAAAAAAATTTTTCTTCGTTTATTGGGATATAATGCGTTGAAAATCGCTCAAAAATACCAAATTTCAATTTTCTCAGCCTACTAGTCACAATACCCGACTATATCATCCTGTTCTAGTGGATGGAATATCCTTTGGGGTCGAAGGACCTAGCGGAGATGAGCAATTTTGAAAAATGTTCTACATTTCATCGTTTATTTGGGCCAAATCGACTTCAAATCGCTTGAAACCCCAAAATATCCATTTTTTAATCCCACCAATCACTATACGCGACTATTTTTTTCCGCTCTATCGAATGGAAAAGGTTTTAGGGCCGTAGAGCCAATAGGAAAAAAATAATTTTCAAAAATTTTCAGATATTGCAAAAATCATAGCGCCAATCGAAAGAGCAGCGCAAAATACCCCTATATATGAATTTTGGCTAAATTTGGAGAAAAAATTTTTCTTCGTTTATTGGGATATAATGCGTTGAAAATCGCTCAAAAATACCAAATTTCAATTTTCTCAGCCTACTAGTCACAATACCCGACTATATCATCCTGTTCTAGTGGATGGAATATCCTTTGGGGTCGAAGGACCTAGCGGAGATGAGCAATTTTGAAAAATGTTCTACATTTCATCGTTTATTTGGGCCAAATCGACTTCAAATCGATTGAAACCCCAAAATATCCATTTTTTAATCCCACCAATCACTATACGCGACTATTTTTTTCCGCTCTATCGAATGGAAAAGGTTTTAGGGCCGTAGAGCCAATAGGAAAAAAAATAATTTTCAAAAATTTTCAGATATTGCAAAAATCATAGCGCCAATCGAAAGAGCAGCGCAAAATACCCCTATATATGAATTTTGGCTAAATTTGGAGAAAAAATTTTTCTTCGTTTATTGGGATATAATGCGTTGAAAATCGCTCAAAAATACCAAATTTCAATTTTCTCAGCCTACTAGTCACAATACCCGACTATATCATCCTGTTCTAGTGGATGGAATATCCTTTGGGGTCGAAGGACCTAGCGGAGATGAGCAATTTTGAAAAATGTTCTACATTTCATCGTTTATTTGGGCCAAATCGACTTCAAATCGCTTGAAACCCCAAAATATCCATTTTTTAATCCCACCAATCACTATACGCGACTATTTTTTCCGCTCTATCGAATGGAAAAGGTTTTAGGGCCGTAGAGCCAATAGGAAAAAAATAATTTTCAAAAATTTTCAGATATTGCAAAAATCATAGCGCCAATCGAAAGAGCAGCGCAAAATACCCCTATATATGAATTTTGGCTAAATTTGGAGAAAAAAATTTTTCTTCGTTTATTGGGATATAATGCGTTGAAAATCGCTCAAAAATACCAAATTTCAATTTTCTCAGCCTACTAGTCACAATACCCGACTATATCATCCTGTTCTAGTGGATGGAATATCCTTTGGGGTCGAAGGACCTAGCAGAGATGAGCAATTTTGAAAAATGTTCTACATTTCATCGTTTATTTGGGCCAAATCGACTTCAAATCGCTTGAAACCACCAAAATATCCATTTTTTAATCCCACCAATCACTATACGCGACTATTTTTTTCCGCTCTATCGAATGGAAAAGGTTTTAGGGCCGTAGAGCCAATAGGAAAAAAATAATTTTCAAAAATTTTCAGATATTGCAAAAATCATAGCGCCAATCGAAAGAGCAGCGCAAAATACCCCTATATATGAATTTTGGCTAAATTTGGAGAAAAAAATTTTTCTTCGTTTATTGGGATATAATGCGTTGAAAATCGCTCAAAAATACCAAATTTCAATTTTCTCAGCCTACTAGTCACAATACCCGACTATATCATCCTGTTCTAGTGGATGGAATATCCTTTGGGGTCGAAGGACCTAGCGGAGATGAGCAATTTTGAAAAATGTTCTACATTTCATCGTTTATTTGGGCCAAATCGACTTCAAATCGCTTGAAACCCCAAAATATCCATTTTTTAATCCCACCAATCACTATACGCGACTATTTTTTTCCGCTCTATCGAATGGAAAAGGTTTTAGGGCCGTAGAGCCAATAGGAAAAAAATAATTTTCAAAAATTTTCAGATATTGCAAAAATCATAGCGCCAATCGAAAGAGCAGCGCAAAATACCCCTATATATGAATTTTGGCTAAATTTGGAGAAAAAAATTTCTCTTCGTTTATTGGGATATAATGCGTTGAAAATCGCTCAAAAATACCAAATTTCAATTTTCTCAGCCTACTAGACACAATACCCGACTATATCATCCTGTTCTAGTGGATGGAATATCCTTTGGGGTCGAAGGACCTAGCGGAGATGAGCAATTTTGAAAAATGTTCTACATTTCATCGTTTATTTGGGCCAAATCGACTTCAAATCGCTTGAAATCCCCAAAATATCCATTCTTTAATCCCACCAATCACTATACGCGACTATTTTTTTCCGCTCTATCGAATGGAAAAGGTTTTAAGGCCGTAGAGCCAATAGGAAAAAAATAATTTTCAAAAATTTTCAGATATTGCAAAAATCATAGCGCCAATCGAAAGAGCAGCGCAAAATACCCCTATATATGAATTTTGGCTAAATTTGGAGAAAAAATTTTTTCTTCGTTTATTGGGATATAATGCGTTGAAAATCGCTCAAAAATACCAAATTTCAATTTTCTCAGCCTACTAGTCACAATACCCGACTATATCATCCTGTTCTAGTGGATGGAATATCCTTTGGGGTCGAAGGACCTAGCGGAGATGAGCAATTTTGAAAAATGTTCTACATTTCATCGTTTATTTGGGCCAAATCGACTTCAAATCGCTTGAAACCCCCAAAATATCCATTTTTTAATCCCACCAATCACTATACGCGACTATTTTTTCCGCTCTATCGAATGGAAAAGGTTTTAGGGCCGTAGAGCCAATAGGAAAAAATAATTTTCAAAAATTTTCAGATATTGCAAAAATCATAGCGCCAATCGAAAGAGCAGCGCAAAATACCCCTATATATGAATTTTGGTTAAATTTGGAGAAAAAATTTTTCTTCGTTTATTGGGATATAATGCGTTGAAAATCGCTCAAAAATACCAAATTTCAATTTTCTCAGCCTACTAGTCACAATACCCGACTATATCATCCTGTTCTAGTGGATGGAATATCCTTTGGGGTCGAAGGACCTAGCGGAGATGAGCAATTTTGAAAAATGTTCTACATTTCATCGTTTATTTGGGCCAAATCGACTTCAAATCGATTGAAACCCCAAAATATCCATTTTTAATCCCACCAATCACTATACGCGACTATTTTTTTCCGCTCTATCGAATGGAAAAGGTTTTAGGGCCGTAGAGCCAATAGGAAAAAAATAATTTTCAAAAATTTTCAGATATTGCAAAAATCATAGCGCCAATCGAAAGAGCAGCGCAAAATACCCCTATATATGAATTTTGGCTAAATTTGGAGAAAAAATTTTTCTTCGTTTATTGGGATATAATGCGTTGAAAATCGCTCAAAAATACCAAATTTCAATTTTCTCAGCCTACTAGTCACAATACCCGACTATATCATCCTGTTCTAGTGGATGGAATATCCTTTGGGGTCGAAGGACCTAGCGGAGATGAGCAATTTTGAAAAATGTTCTACATTTCATCGTTTATTTGGGCCAAATCGACTTCAAATCGCTTGAAACCCCCAAAATATCCATTTTTGATCCCACCAATCACTATACGCGACTATTTTTTTCCGCTCTATCGAATGGAAAAGGTTTTAGGGCCGTAGAGCCAATAGGAAAAAATAATTTTCAAAAATTTAAAGATATTGCAAAAAAGATAGCGGCAATCGAAAGAGCAGCGCAAAATACCCTATATATGAATTTTGGCTAAATTTGGAGAAAAAAATTTTTCTTCGTTTATTGGGATATAATGCGTTGAAAATCGCTCAAAAATACCAAATTTCAATTTTCTCAGCCTACTAGTCACAATACCCGACTATATCATCCTGTTCTAGTGGATGGAATATCCTTTGGGGTCGAAGGACCTAGCGGAGATGAGCAATTTTGAAAAATGTTCTACATTTCATCGTTTATTTGGGCCAAATCGACTTCAAATCGCTTGAAACCCCCAAAATATCCATTTTTTAATCCCACCAATCACTATACGCGACTATTTTTTCCGCTCTATCGAATGGAAAAGGTTTTAGGGCCGTAGAGCCAATAGGAAAAAATAATTTTCAAAAATTTTCAGATATTGCAAAAATCATAGCGCCAATCGAAAGAGCAGCGCAAAATACCCCTATATATGAATTTTGGCTAAATTTGGAGAAAAAAATTTTTCTTCGTTTATTGGGATATAATGCGTTGAAAATCGCTCAAAAATACCAAATTTCAATTTTCTCAGCCTACTAGTCACAATACCCGACTATATCATCCTGTTCTAGTGGATGGAATATCCTTTGGGGTCGAAGGACCTAGCGGAGATGAGCAATTTTGAAAAATGTTCTACATTTCATCGTTTATTTGGGCCAAATCGACTTCAAATCGATTGAAACCCCCAAAATATCCATTTTTTAATCCCACCAATCACTATACGCGACTATTTTTTTCCGCTCTATCGAATGGAAAAGGTTTTAGGGCCGTAGAGCCAATAGGAAAAAAATAATTTTCAAAATTTTCAGATATTGCAAAAATCATAGCGCCAATCGAAAGAGCAGCGCAAAATACCCCTATATATGAATTTTGGCTAAATTTGGAGAAAAAAATTTTTCTTCGTTTATTGGGATATAATGCGTTGAAAATCGCTCAAAAATACCAAATTTCAATTTTCTCAGCCTACTAGTCACAATACCCGACTATATCATCCTGTTCTAGTGGATGGAATATCCTTTGGGGTCGAAAGGACCTAGCGGAGATGAGCAATTTTGAAAAAATGTTCTACATTTCATCGTTTATTTGGGCCAAATCGACTTCAAATCGCTTGAAACCCCAAAATATCCATTTTTTAATCCCACCAATCACTATACGCGACTATTTTTTCCGCTCTATCGAATGGAAAAGGTTTTAGGGCCGTAGAGCCAATAGGAAATAAGTAATTTTCAAAAATTTTCAGATATTGCAAAAATCATAGCGCCAATCGAAAGAGCAGCGCAAAATACCCCTATATATGAATTTTGGCTAAATTTGGAGAAAAAAATTTTTCTTCGTTTATTGGGATATAATGCGTTGAAAATCGCTCAAAAATACCAAATTTCAATTTTCTCAGCCTACTAGTCACAATACCCGACTATATCATCCTGTTCTAGTGGATGGAATATCCTTTGGGGTCGAAGGACCTAGCGGAGATGAGCAATTTTGAAAAATGTTCTACATTTCATCGTTTATTTGGGCCAAATCGACTTCAAATCGCTTGAAACCCCAAAATATCCATTTTTTAATCCCACCAATCACTATACGGGACTATTTTTTCCGCTCTATCGAATGGAAAAGGTTTTAGGGCCGTAGAGCCAATAGGAAAAAAATAATTTTCAAAAATTTTCAGATATTGCAAAAATCATAGCGCCAATCGAAAGAGCAGCGCAAAATAACCCTATATATGAATTTTGGCTAAATTTGGAGAAAAGATTTTTCTTCCTTTATTGGGATATAATGCGTTGAAAATCGCTCAAAAATACCAAATTTCAATTTTCTCAGCCTACTAGTCACAATACCCGACTATATCATCCTGTTCTAGTGGATGGAATATCCTTTGGGGTCGAAGGACCTAGCGGAGATGAGCAATTTTGAAAAATGTTCTACATTTCATCGTTTATTTGGGCCAAATCGACTTCAAATCGCTTGAAACCCCAAAATATCCATTTTTTAATCCCACCAATCACTATACGCGACTATTTTTTTCCGCTCTATCGAATGGAAAAGGTTTTAGGGCCGTAGAGCCAATAGGAAAAAAATAATTTTCAAAAATTTTCAGATATTGCAAAAATCATAGCGCCAATCGAAAGAGCAGCGCAAAATACCCCTATATATGAATTTTGGCTAAATTTGGAGAAAAAAAATTTTCTTCGTTTATTGGGATATAATGCGTTGAAAATCGCTCAAAAATACCAAATTTCAATTTTCTCAGCCTACTAGTCACAATACCCGACTATATCATCCTGTTCTAGTGGATGGAATATCCTTTGGGGTCGAAGGACCTAGCGGAGATGAGCAATTTTGAAAAATGTTCTACATTTCATCGTTTATTTAGGCCAAATCGACTTCAAATCGCTTGAAACCCCCAAAATATCCATTTTTAATCCCACCAATCACTATACGCGACTATTTTTTTCCGCTCTATCGAATGGAAAGGTTTTAGGGCCGTAGAGCCAATAGGAAAAAATAATTTTCAAAAATTTTCAGATATTGCAAAAATCATAGCGCCAATCGAAGAGCAGCGCAAAATACCTATATATGAATTTTGGCTAAATTTGGAGAAAAAAATTTTCTTCGTTTATTGGGATATAATGCGTTGAAAATCGCTCAAAAATACCAAATTTCAATTTTCTCAGCTTACTAGACACACTACCCGACTATATCATCCTGTTCTAGTGGATGGAATATCCTTTGGGGTCGAAGGACCTAGGAGAGATGAGCAATTTTGAAAAATGTTCTACATTTCATCGTTTATTTGGGCCAAATCGACTTCAAATCGCTTGAAACCCCAAAATATCCATTTTTTAATCCCACCAATCACTATACGCGACTATTTTTTTCCGCTCTATCGAATGGAAAAGGTTTTAGGGCCGTAGAGCCAATAGGAAAAAATAATTTTCAAAAATTTTCAGATATTGCAAAAATCATAGCGCCAATCGAAAGAGCTGACGCAAAATACCCCTATATATGAATTTTGGCTAAATTTGGAGAAAAAAAATTTTTCTTCGTTTATTGGGATATAATGCGTTGAAAATCGCTCAAAATACCAAATTTCAATTTTCTCAGCCTACTAGTCACAATACCCGACTATATCATCCTGCTCTAGTGGATGGAATATCCTTCAGGGTCGAAGGACCTAGCGGAGATGAGCAATTTTGAAAAAATGTTCTACATTTCATCGTTTATTTGGGCCTAATCGACTTCAAATCGATTGAAACCCCCAAAATATCCATTTTTTAATCCCACCAATCACTATACGCGTCTATTTTTTCCGCTCTATCGAATGGAAAAGGTTTTAGGGCCGTAGAGCCAATAGGAAAAAAATAATTTTCAAAAATTTTCAGATATTGCAAAAATCATAGCGCCAATCGAAAAGAGCAGCGCAAAATGCCCCCTATATATGAATTTTTGGCTAAATTTGGAGAAAAAAATTTTCTTCGTTTATTGGGATATAATGCGTTGAAAATCGCTCAAAAATACCAAATTTCAATTTTCTCAGCCTACTAGTCACAATACCCGACTATATCATCCTGTTTCTAGTGGATGGAATATCCTTTGAGGTCGAAGGACCTAGCGGAGATGAGCAATTTTGAAAAATGTTCTACATTTCATCGTTTATTTGGGCCAAATCGACTTCAAATCGATTGGAAACCCCAAAATATCCATTTTTTAATCCCACCAATCACTATACGCGACTATTTTTTTTCCGCTCTATCGAATGGAAAAGGTTTTAGGGCCGTAGAGCCAATAGGAAAAAAAAAATAATTTTCAAAAATTTTCAGATATTACCAAAAATCATAGCGCCAATCGAAAGAGCAGCGCAAAATACTATATATGAATTTTGGCTAAATTTGGAGAAAAAAATTTTTTCTTCGTTTATTGGGATATAATGCGTTGAAAATCGCTCAAAAATACCAAATTTCAATTTTTCTCAGCCTACTAGTCACAATACCCGACTATATCATCCTGTTCTAGTGGATGGAATATGCTTTGGGGTCGAAGGACCTAGCGGAGATGAGCAATTTTGAAAAATGTTCTACATTTCATCGTTTATTTGGGCCAAATCGACTTCAAATCGCTTGAAACCCCCAAAATATCCATTTTTTAATCCCACCAATCACTATACGCGACTATTTTTTTCCGCTCTATCGAATGAAAAAGGTTTTAGGGCCGTAGAGCCAATAGGAAAAAAATAATTTTCAAAAATTTTCAGATATTGCAAAAATCATAGCGCCAATCGAAAGAGCAGCGCAAAATACCCCTATATATGAATTTTGGCTAAATTTGGAGAAAAAAATTTTTCTTCGTTTATTGGGATATAATGCGTTGAAAATCGCTCAAAAATACCAAATTTCAATTTTCTCAGCCTACTAGTCACAATACCCGACTATATCATCCTGCTCTAGTGGATGGAATATCGTTTGGGGTCGAAGGACCTAGCGGAGATGAGCAATTTTGAAAAATGTTCTACATTTCATCGTTTATTTGGGCCAAATCGACTTCAAATCGATTGAAACCCCCAAAATATCCATTTTTTAATCCCACCAATCACTATACGCGACTATTTTTTCCGCTCTATCGAATGGAAAAGGTTTGGGGCCGTAGAGCCAATAGGAAAAAATAATTTTCAAAATTTTCAGATATTGCAAAAATCATAGCGCCAATCGAAAGAGCAGCGCAAAATACTATATGTGAATTTTGGCTAAATTTGGAAAAAAAATTTTCTTCGTTTATTGGGATATAATGCGTTGAAAATCGCTCAAAAATACCAAATTTCAATTTTCTCAGCCTACTAGTCACAATACCCGACTATATCATCCTGTTCTAGTGGATGGAATATCCTTTGGGGTCGAAGGACCTAGCGGAGATGAGCAATTTTGAAAAATGTTCTACATTTCATCGTTTATTTGGGCCAAATCGACTTCAAATCGCTTGAAACCCCAAAATATCCATTTTTAATCCCACCAATCACTATACGCGACTATTTTTTTCCGCTCTATCGAATGGAAAAGGTTTTAGGGCCGTAGAGCCAATAGGAAAAAAATAATTTTCAAAAATTTTCAGATATTGCAAAAATCATAGCGCCAATCGAAAGAGCAGCGCAAAATACCCTATATATGAATTTTGGCTAAATTTGGAGAAAAAAATTTTCTTCGTTTATGTAAAATCGCTCAAAAATACCAAATTTCAATTTTCTCAGCCTACTGAGTCCCCGCAACACCCGACTATATATCATCCTGTTCTAGT